>CAUYQG010066194.1:0-49718 GCA_963574415.1 Tarsius wallacei | reverse complement strand
TGATTTATTGTAGAGATGAGGTTTCACCTGCCCAGGCGGGTCTCGAACCCGCGGGCTCAGGCAATCCACTCACCTCAGCCTCCCAAGGCGCGGGATTACAGGCTGAGCCACCGAGCCCGGCGAGGATGGTCTTTCTAATGTGAACTCAAAATCCAGAAGTCATGAGAGAATGACAAAATGAGCAAAATAAAAAGTAAAAGAGATAAAAATAAACTTCTGCTTGTTCCTTCCCTCTAAGTACAATACACAACTAAAAACATATATAAATTTAGAATACTTTCAACACATGTCATAGACTGAGGTTTAATACTACTAATGCATAAAGAGGGCTCAGAAATGTATAATGAAAAGACTTACAATTCAATTTTTTTAAATGGCCAAATTTTGGCCAGGCGCATTGGCTCATGCCTATAATCCCAGCACTTTGCAAGGCCAAAGTGAGAGGATTGCCTGAGCCTATGGGTTTGAGACCAGCCTGGGCAACCTGGTGAAACCTCATCTCTACAATAAATCAAATAATTAGCTAGGCGTGGTGGCGCATGCCTGTAGTTCCAACTACTTGGAAGGCCGAGGCAGAAGGATCACCTGAGCCCAGCAGTTTGAGGATGCAGTGGCTGTGAGTGTGCCACTACACTCCAGCTTGGGCGACAGAGTGAGACTACAACTCAGTTAACAAAACAAAAAAACAAAAAAAACAAAAAAAGAATTTCAGCTACTAGTGTTTTTAATGACCACTTGTTTCATAATTGACCAAGTTTAGTTGTTTAGTTGGCATATGTTAAACTGTATGCCACAAAAGAGACCAAAAAAGTAAAGGTTTTGAAGAGAAAACAATTTAGTTTTTATTCTGGTACTGGGGGAGAAAGTATAATTTACATAGTCACAGTCTGTTTTTTTATTTATTTTTATTTTTATTTTTATTTTTTTTTTGAGTTGGAGTCTCACTCTGTCGCCCAGACTGGAGTGCAGTGGCCGCTCCCGGCCACCGCAGCCTCGACCTGCTGGGCTCCAGCGATCCTTCCGCCTCAGCCTTCCAAATAGCTAGAACTACAGGCGCGCGCTACCACGCCCGGCTAATTTTTTGATTTATTGTAGAGATGAGGTCTTGCTTGCCCAGGCGGGTCTCGAACCTGCGGGCTCAGGCAATCCACTCACCTCAGCCTTCCAAAGGCGCGGGATTACAGGCTGAGCCACCGAGCCCGGCTAGTAAATATTAATGATATTTCATTGAATCATGTTCTGTGGTTTCCAATTTCTTGTGAAAAGCAGAGATAACTGTTATCACAAATAATCACTCGCAATCCTTTGAAAATGTTTTCCTAATAGAATAGTGACGTGCTCCTCCACCTATTTTAAAAGTCAGACTATTACACTGCTGTGATCAATCAAGTCCCCGCAAGAAATACCTTGTCTGATGATCTCCATGCACATCAGAATCGCCTCTTCACGCTCCCCTCGAGCAAAGCGGATGTTGGCTTCACCCATGAGACCTCTTAAAGCTCTGGGGAGTTTACTGCGAGGCCTTTTCTCCTATTGTGAGAAAAAAGGTTTAGATTAAAATACAGTAAAGTTGGCGATTTCAATTCCAATCATATTAATAAATATGGAACATAATAAAACTAAAATTTTCCTTTAAAACTTTTCAATGTTCTAAACTCATAACCAAATGGCTGCAAGCCTAACAGATTCTTTAACATGAAAGTCTATACGGCAGGAAAAAATTCTAAAGCTCAATTGTAGGAAAGAACAGAATTATCCTATGGTACTCTCCAAAGAGAAGCATCTCAGAAAGTCTAAAAACAAAAACTTCCTACAGTGTAAAGTTCAAAGTTCAGTAAAATATATAAAGAAACCAAAAACCAAAGTGGTCAGGAATCACTAAATTACTACTCAGAATAACAACAAAGGTAGAACTAGATGCTGCAAAATGGACTTATACACCAGGAGACTTGTTATGATATAATTTACTGGAGATCCCCCTTCTTTCAAGTTATCTATTCAGAACTAACTTGGTTAAAAAAACAGAGTTATATAGTATGGACCTTTTAGTAGCAAAACTAGTTTATTTTAACACAGGAATAATTTATTTTTTACTTAAAAATTATCTCAAAAGGAAACTTAAATGACAGTAGTTGTCTCTTAGTATTCCCTTTCTTATAGTTTTTTCCCAGGTATAATTTAAAGACAGATTTTTTCAATCAGTTTGTCATTTTCTTACATTGCTTATAATAAATACCAAAATAAGTAAGAATTTACTTTCATCATTTTCTTGGTTTCTCGATTGAGAACCATCTCCAATACAAATACATCGCCAGCAGTGGGTTGCTCAGGTGTTTCTTCTTCCTCCTCCTCCTCTTCTTCCTCTTCCTCCTCATCATCTTCATTCTCTCCCAGCATGGAAGCAAAGACCTTGTGAACCGACTTACTCACTCCATCTGACGTTTCTCCTGAAAAAAGAGACATTAAGATTGCAAGGGAAAAAAAAAGTTATGAACTCTCAGTGTTTAAGAGGGAAAACAGTCTTTTCTGGAGAATAAAGTAATGGCAAACTTGAAAGTGAAAAATAGCAAATGAACACCCCCAAAAACAACCTGAAAAACCTGTCCCCAAAGCTATGTACTTTGCTCTGTAGGAATGGTTGACATTCTGTAGGCCTCACCCAGCTTTATAGGTAAAATTAACTGGAAAATCAGAAGTACATGCAGTAATAATTAAACAGAGAGAAGAAACATAAACGAGTAAGACACAGACCCAAGAACTAAACAAACATGGTGGGACAGAACCCCACTGGCACAACACAGAAGCCAAATGAGAGGGCTCTGGAGTCAAGCTGCCTGGCTTCAAACTTTATTTCCATCTACTATTAGCTATGCAACCTTGAACACATTACTGAGTGCTACTATTAGTACTAAATAGCATTATTATTTCAGGAACAAAACAACATGACATACTTTATTTGTATCTTAGGATGGCCCTACAACACAATGATTTTTGTATGTTCATAATGATGACCTCGAATGATCAAGAGAAGGTTAAGTTCAGAAGCCAATGTTCTGTTAAACAAGGCAAACATTGCTATGGTTTGAATATTTGTCCCCTCCAAAATGCATATTTAAACTTAATCCCCAAGGTGGCAGTATTGAGAGGTGGGGCTCTGCCCTCTTGAAAGAATTAATCCATTTATGGGTAATGGATTAATCACAGGAGTGGGGCAGTTGGCTTTACAAGAAGAGGAAGAGAGACCTGAATTAGCACACTCAGACCTCTCATCACGTGATGCCCTGTGCCACCTCGGGACTCTGCAGTCTACACCAGCAAGAAGGCCCTCACCAGATGTGGTCCCTCAACCTTAGCCTCCATAACTGTCAGAAATAAATTCCTTTTCCTTATAAATGACCCAGTTTCAGGTATTCTGCTATAAGCAACAGAAAACAGACTAATGTATACATGTAACACTTTAGAAAAGTTCCCCAGAAAAGTTAAAATTAAATATATATATAATATATAAATATAAATATATACATTTGTGTTCAGAAACCCTCAAGCTTATTCACTTATGCAAAATACTTCAAACCCCAAAGCTGATGGATAAACATGTGCCTGCTGCTACAGTTGAACTAAAAAAAAAGATGACAGAAGAGCAGCTCCTCCCCTGAGCAGATAAGGAAGGACCCACAGGTGTCAGAACAACTCCAGCTCCCTTTCCCACCCCATTCACCAGGCAAAGTAAGAAACTTTCTTCTTATTCTTCCCCTCTTGGTCCAAGGAGGTAGGAATCAAGCTTTTTTTTTTTTTTGCCCATCCTATGAATGTGTGTTCTCTGTGTAAAGGCTTATCTGTTTAGTGGGAAAAAGCTACCCCCTATTTATAATCCCCAGAACTAGACAGCTTAGTTTGGGTCTCAGTTAGACCCTGTTCACAAAGCTACATTTTACTTGGCATTTTGGCATCCCGGGTAAATTGACATGGGTAGTAAATGGATAATCCGAGCTATTATCAGCATTCTGATCACCAGAAATGGGTATCAATCACTGAAAATTAATAAATTTGCATGCTAGTCCATCATTACACTATGATGAGTTTAACTAGTCTGGGTGCACTAATCAAGTTTAATAGCAGACATGCAAAGCTGAGGACTGAATCCTAGATACCTATGCTGTGTGTGAGGGCCCATCTGGGAAGCCAACTGACCTTCACACCAGCATTTCTGTCTTACCTCCCTATCACCAAAGCAGTGGTTTGGAAGCCACAATTAATTGAAATGCTGGGAGTATTATCTGGAACTAATTAGTCACCAGGTAAGAGGGCCAATTTAAAAAACAATGACTCTAAAAAGGCTCCCAAACAACTACTGAGGTCAATTTGAAACACTTTTCCATTATTTGCTGAGTTATTGAATATCATGATGGTTATTTAATTGAACACCTACTATATACCAAGATTACACTACTGATAAACCAGGAGCATTAACGAATATCAATGCAATGAAAAAATGTTTTCACTAAATTACTTTTCTTATATACTCTTAACATCCAATGCAAGCAGGAAATAATCCCAGCATACCTTCATTGGCATCTTTGTCTTGGGATTTGGTAGAGTCAATTCCTGATGATGACGGAACTTCAGAGTCATCTGGATTTTCTTCAGCTGATAACTTTCCTTTTTCCTGAAGACTCTGTGATTGAAAATTAATGAGTCCAAAGACTAATGCAGATTTAGCTCTCCCCAGTCAGAGTCTATGTCTCTAGTCCTAGCTTTACAACTCAGTCATTTTGTGATGGTGGGCGGGCAAATTATACAATAGGAGTTTACCTCATTTTCTATTTCCGCACACATACATATTTTGTGGAATCTAAATTTGAATATTGCCAAAACATTTTACAGTGCTTAGATCTTAACCTTCCATCTCAATTGGTCATTTGTAAAAAAATAAAAATAAAAATATCTTAATGATTTCACTAATCTGCATGTTGTATCCTAACACTTTAAATAAAAAGATGGGGCCCTACTAAGTCGAATGCATTAGGGAAGAATCTGCCAGCTAACTCCAAAAGGTTGAATTATTTTTACCTTCCCTTGGAATTCAAGTAAGTGAGAATATGAGGAAAATGCAGATATTTCTTCCTCAGTATGAAAATATAGGTATGCGTGAAGACCGTCATGTTATCAGACAATTAGGTTTACTTTTGTTATGGAATATTAAATGACACCACTGGAGACTCCTCAAAAACAGGAGCTCAATCCCCCCAGGGGCCCAAAGAAGAGGTGAGTTGCCCACACAGGTCAGAAAACACGCAGCGCAACGCTAAGACCTGACCCCGGCACTGGGGTCCCAAACTCCTCTCCCCACCTCCACTTTACCAGCGTCCGGCCACCCCCGATGCAAACTCAGAATTAGGAAAAAGGAGACGAGTTAGAGGCCGCTTAACGACAAAAGTTCTTCGGGAGAACCATTCTAAGCCGCCCGGCGCGGGTGGGACGAGCCTGGGGTCCCCGCCAAGTAAAAGGGGCCGCCTGGGCCCAACATCCAAGCTCGCGAGGGCGACGGAAGGGACACTGGCCCCAGAGAGCCTCACTTTCTTCTCGCGGGTTTTCCTCTCCTCTCTCCGCCTCTCGAACTCCTCAAAGGAGATCTTCCCCTCCAGATAGTCGATGAGCTCCGGGCTGAACCCCGACATGTCTGAAGGACCCACACAGCCCCAGGAGCCGGGACCGGGAACCGGAAGAGCCACGAGCCCGAAGGGCCACGAGCCCGGGCAGCTGAGAGAAGGGACCGGCGTCCTACCGGAAAAACCGCCGGGTTCGCGCCGCCCAAGCCGCAACGCTTGAGTTCCGGTTGGCCAAGCGGGCAGTTCCGGCATGAACAAGGTACCTGACTCGTCCCGCCCCCTCCTGCTTGAGAAGATTTGGCGTTGAAAAATATAGGCTTTAAGGAGAATTTCTTTCGATAATTCCTCATAACTCCTCTCAAAGATGTTTTTCACCCTCCCAATCCATGTTCTTCTCTGAAGATCCTTTACATTTGCTTGTCTTTGCTGTGGCGATTGTTTCCCTTAATTTCTCCATTTGCTCTCCTATGTGTGTCTCTCTCCATCCTGCCCCGGTGAGCAAACTGAGTCCCATTTATGCTCTGAATCCTGCCCGAGTCCACCTTCAGCCCCTTTCGTAGGAGTCCTCCCTCCCCTCCCAGGCCCTGCTTGCTTGGGCTTCTTGCACCTCCTGGGCCTTCTCTTATGCCCATGTGTTCTGTTGATGAAAAGATGCTAAACTCTGTGAAATACTTTATGGTGGTTTATTCTGAACCAAACTTGGGGTCTTACGTTTAGCAACAACCATCTTCAGGAGGTCCTGAGAATGTGTGCCCACTGTGGTTGAATGGTAGCTTGGTTATATATATCTTAGAAGGCAGAAGTTATAGGAAACCGTAAATCAATATATGTGATATTTTCATTGGTTTGGCAGTATCAGATTCAAAGATTTCTTGGCTGGTAATTTGTAGTTCCTATTTAAGGAATTTTAGAAATCAGTAGTGGAGGTGTTTTGTTGAGATAAAGTGGTGGAAAACTTCAGGTTTGCTGATATGTTGATGAAGTCCTGTATGTGGCAGACTTCAGAGAGGATAAGCGTTTCACAAGATTCCTGGAGTCTGGGAGTCCACAATAGATGGCTTTACAGGTCAAAAAATACTTTTATTTCCTTCTTTATTTGTTATGTGATGTTATGCCAGAATCAGGATGAAAAACAAACCTTAGTATATAGGGTAATAGGGTAATAAAAACCCTGTCTGGTGAGTACTTACCCCAAGCCTCTTAGGAATTTGGATAAGAGGAAAAAAAAGTTGGGTTTGATCCTCTGTTCATCTGTCTGTCCTTTCTTCCTTTCCTTTTTTTGAATCAGGGTCTCATTTTGTCCCCCAGGCTGGAGTGCAGTGGCAGGATCATAGCTCACTACAGCCTCTACCTCCAGGATTCAAGTGATCCTTCCACCTCAACGTCCTGAGTAGATGGGACTACGCCCAACACCACACTTGGTTAATTTTGTGTGTGTGTATGTGTAGATTCTTCTCTCGTCTCACTATGTTGTCCAGGCTGGTCTTGAACTCCTGGGCTCAAGCAGTCTTTCTGCCTCAGTCTCCCAAAGTATTGGGATTACAGGCATGAGCTGCCGTGCCCAGCCCACATGTTTTCTAACAGACTTTGAGAAAGAACCAAACACTTGATGTGGTCACTATATACTGTTGTCTGTCCACTGATTAATGCAAATTACATACATTTCTCAAAATAAACCTTGGGAGTGGGTGTTCTTTTTCCTAATTCCAAAGTCTCCTGCTTAATGAGTAGTAGAGTCGAGATTTCAACTCTAGTCCCTGACTCCAAATCCTGTGTGTGTAATGATGATGACTGCTGCCTCCCCCAGCCGTGCCATTTTTCAACTCCTGCACACTCCTGTGGTTTGTATTTCACCTTGTATTATAACTATTTCTCTGCTTGTCCAATCCTAGAGATGTTAGCTACGAACATCCCAAGAACAGCTACCTGATGCATGCTTGTAACCTTACTCTGTAGCCTAGAAATGTGTGCTGAGAACATCTTTGTGAACTGAACTGGATGGAATGGAAAGTGCCTTTGGAACTTGGGCAAGGGAGTCAACGGTTGGGGAATGTAGCTCCCTCTGCAGCCAAGGTCAGGTACAAGTGACAGGGAACTATCACCCGGCTGTCTTTGTGACAGTCCAGGTGAGGGTGACCACCTACTAGCCTTTATAACAGTCCAGGTGAGGGTGAGCAGCCATAGGATAGCAGAATGGGGGACTGGACCTGAGACCGTGGGACTGCCAGGTGAGAGAAAATGATCTCACCATCTAGAAGTCAGCCCCTACCTCCAGGTGAGAAAGGACCCGCAGGTCTAGCTGGGCATAAACTATGGAAGGTGAGCTGGCTGGGGTGTGTTAAGGTAATTACCACAGAAATCACCAACAGGGAAGTTCTCCTCTAAACGTTTCTAGCAATAAGGAACTGCATCCAAGGGGAAGTCAAGAATCTCCAGCCCTCACTCTCCCAGGAAAAAAGAAGGGATTGAAAGTGAGGAGGGGCAGTTGCCTGGTAAGGAGAACACTCTCCTAGGACCCAGATGGCATAGTCCAGCTTGTTTTGTTGTTGGTCATCCGGAATGTGGGAAGAACAGTTGTGGAGATACAGATTTATCTAGAGAGAGTGAATTAGGGGTGGGAGGATAGTTTTTCTGGAGCACCTTGATGATATGAAGCTCTTTTAGAGGTCAGAATGTAGCAAAATATCTTGAAATGTCAATCTTTTTGTTTTTCCTTTCACCACTTTCTTGTAAGTGGCTCCCCCACCAGCCCCCAGTTAAAGGCATCCACATGACCTTGAAAAGAAGTAGAGTTGTTATGGCAGTAATGAAAACACTTTCAGACTGATTTTAGATAATGAAAATGGAAAGTCTGAAGGAAGCAGAACATAAAATTTATCCCATGATCATCAAATTAGGAAAGCACAGAGAGATGACGACATTTCCTCTCCTTGGCAGGGGAAGGAGCCAGCGTGGGCTGCAGCTCTTTAGGGCAGACTATTTTCCTGTGGGTCATTCACATTTTTGAAGAATCTTGTGATAGCTTTCTTCTGGGCTATCTTTTCAAAGATGTGTGCAGAGCAAACAGCCTTGAGAGATAGAGATACTGTCTCTTTCTGGGGCAGGGTGAAAGTTTGTTTTCTGACCAGTGTAATAAAAATCACATTTCCCTCTGGGACAAAGGTTGGGCATGTTTGCTAGCAGTCCCATTGTGAGAGTGGGGTTCTTCCACTTTGGCACAGGCCCCTTTGTGCCCTGAATACCACCGGACCCACATTCATGTGGACCTCCTCATTACATGGGGGAAGAGGAGAACTGGTGTAAATGTGAAATGCATGCCACTGCATGTCATGAGTATCACACGTGGTTGTCTCAGACACAGGAGTCTCCCACATCTGCCAGGATTGAAAAAAACATAGAAGGCTAGTGTGTAGCTTACAAGTAGGATGAAACCTCACGCTCTTAATGGTCTTGGCCACCCTCAATCTGGGACAGGGGACAATAGGCCAAGTCTCGGGGAGTGGGGACTCACTGAAGGCATGCAGAGTCAGTGTTCAGGGGCTGGTTAGAACCCATAGAGAGAAGTTTCAGGGCCCCTGGAGAGCCTGGAGCACTCGTAGAACATTGACTTCCATCAGAGGAAACTCTGCACTTATGCTATTTCCTAGCAAAAGTTCTCAGTCAAGTGCAAAGTTACTTTCTCAGTGGGCTTTTAGGAATGCGTGCAGGGAGGTTGCAATTGTCAGAATGATAGGGCAGAGGTCAGGGACCTGCTAATGTAGAGTGTCTGGGGACTGGGTGTGCTAAATGGTCACAGACAAGGAAGACGTGGCCTACCCCAACTGCCAACAGCACCAACATTAAGAAATGCTCATCAGTGTGGGGCTTGGGTGTCCATCAACAGCTACTGCCAATGGGGGGAATCTTCCAGCTGAAGGGTGCACGCCCCAGCCCTGAGACTGTCAGGTTTATGGCTAAATGTCCCATGTGGATGCTCCTCCTTTTCAAGGCCCTGAAACTGATAATAACCCCTTTATGGAGGTCTTGATAGCCAGAGTAGGGGCGGTGGTGAGAAAAGAAAAACCAGTCACTAGTCCTTGTATAGAACACAACAGTGGTTAAACACTCCTTACCACTCTGCCATTTAGGTGAATCAGCTAGGTTTTTATGAGAACGAACTCATCTATAATCACTTATATTTTTAAATGGCAAAAAAAACTAGTTCATCTATAATCACTTATATTTTTAAATGGAAAAAAAAAAAAGAACCTTGACATTAACCAAAAGCATCTTCCATGACTGCCTGAAGAATGACTGAAGAGCATATGTTCACTTCACTTCAACACATGTCTACTGATCACCTGCTGCATGCTAGGCATTGTGCTAGGTGTGTTGGGGAACAAAAATAAGTTACGTAGGGTCCCTGCTCACAAAGACCTCACAGCCCTTCAGGGAAAACAGACACATCTACAACTGACAATAGGACATTTAAAACCAGACATAAAGTCTGTTCTTGCACAAATATTTTATTCTTGATAGTATTAATCATCCATGAGAAAAATCACTGTAAGCTATTTTGAAATGTACGGACTAGTTTTCTTAGAACACTGATGTTGAGTTCTAGTACAAAGCTCCTGCTGCAGGAATCACAGAGACAACGATGCAGCTATCCATAAAGATACAGGAAATGTCGAAATGTCACTGTTTGAATGAGAATATGGGGATCAGAGTAAATTGGCATGAGCTGGAGGGTGAGGTGGAAAGAAGGGAGATTCCCTGTTTCTGCTTCCCTTCCTGAGGAGGCTGTGTGTGGAGGTTCCAGGTATGGTGGTGGTGAGGCTGTTTGGAGTAACAAAACATCCTCTTAAGAATGTTTTGGCAAAGAGCACCGCCCCCCCCCACTCTGCCCGCCCCCCCCCCCAAGACCTTGGCAGCTCCTGGATTCTCATGTCCCTTGCTTTCCCTTTTGACTTAATTGTGACAACTAGAGCAGTAAGGTCTTATAGCAGCATATGCTAAAAGTGGGAATGCATGTTCTTTTAATGAAAAAAGACATTTAAAACTCAAACCCCAATTATATAGAATGAATTTCACTCAGTAAAAATGAGCATGTCCCTTTCAAATACAAATATTGATTGATAAAAGGTAATAAACATAAAAGACAAGTTTTTAAAACAGGCTCTAAAGAAACATCTAACTTGGAAGATTATCATCTCTTTTCAGCTTGTGGTGTTTTTGTAACTCCTACAAATATGTGCAGTGTTCTCCACCAATATTTATAGTTATACAGGGAAAAATCACTCCAAAAATATGCACATAAATCACATGGGGCCAGCTATCTAAATGTAAATCTGTAACTGTAGAATAAAATCATTACAAATTGACAAAAATGGAGGGGAAAGAAACCCCACAAAAGTTTAGCTATGACTGTGGCTGAATTTTTCTGATGAAAAGCTTCATCTGTAGTTTTATAATAGTAGACACCTGAAAGAGCAAGAACATGTCATCATGAAACATAAAATGAAGACTGCCTGATTAACCCGAAGACCCCCCTGAATTAATATATTTCCATGAAAACTCTTGTTGTCTTCATTTTCTCATCAGAGGTTTTAGGAAGGTAGAGCTTATCTTTATGAAATGAACTCCACATCAGAGCTCTGCTTCTTTCACAGAGCTGAGTAATTCTGATTATATTACAGTCCCATCAACTAGGGGCCTCACTGGTTTCCTGCCCTTGAACATGACCACATTCATATTCACATGAAAGCATTGCTCTGATATTTTCTATGATAATTTCTTTGCAGTCAAGACAAGTATCTATAATTTACAGATGAAGAAACAGGTTCTCAGCAACGTGTCTGCCACTGGTCTCTGTTTTAGTGTCAGATACCCTAAGGCCAATGTGTGGAGAACAATCAAGGGAAAACATGATCAGCATCTTCCTGTTTATTCTCTTTCATTTTCTCGTTTTAGGACAGTATCCAAGTGCATATTCCACATGGTAAATTACATCTTTTTAGAATAGCAATCATTATTTTTTAAATCATCACATTTAAAAGAATAGTGAAAACACTTTCACAAACACAATGAAGTCCAGCAGTTGCATGTGTCCTCATAATTTCATTCCCACACTGTGAAAGAAAGGTGAAAGGCTTTTATTAAGTTTCATTCCTTTTATGATTCAGTTGAACAAAGAGCTAATGGGCTACAATTGTGTGTATTTACTTGGAAGCAGCACACCTGTTCCTTTTTAAATGGTGGGTATTTATTTGATAAGATTGCTAACATAATAAGATTAATAAAATTCAAGTCTTAAATGTAAAATGTTATCCTTACAAATATCCTACCTTTTTTTCTCTAGGGTGAGGAAGTTCAAGCTCAAGTATATGCATCCCTTCCTCCAAAAAGAACCACTCTAACTTTAATTTCCCATTTAATCCAACTGCTTAACATACTTCTTTTATATGATTTACCATATAACAGATTTATGACCTGGTCTGAAAAAGATATTGGTAAAAGATATTGTAGCTATGTTATTAATTTAATAATCCTATTAAGTGTGACAATTACTATTATTTTAATATATTTTTCTCCCCAGAAAACTATGCTTTAAAAATCATAACTATCATTTCTTTTTTAAAAAAAGACTGTAAAATACCTGAACCAAGACCAAATATTTAACAGTGATAAGTATAAGCAGGATTGAACACTTATTTCTAGGAGGATATAAAATCATTTTTCAAATGAGTACTTTGGAAATCTCTACTACGTGGCTGAGTTGTGTGTGTGGACACATCATGGGAGAAAAGAGGACTTTCACCTGAGCTCAGGATAAACTTTCAGCCTTTGAGGTCATTGGGAGTGGAGTTTTTTCTGCTCTTCGTAATCTGCAAATGTAGAAGCAATACGTTCTGACTGGAAAGAGAGAAGGCTGGGACCCTTATTCATGGAGAAAGTATTTGGAAACCTTCCAAGATCAAGACCTCTGCCCTTAAAATACGCCTGAAGCCTCCTGAAAAACTAAAGAGAGAAAGAGAATGTTCAATGCCATATACACATGACACACCAAAGATCTTCACGGGTGAATTTTTCCCCTCCCTTTCCCCTCTGAGTTGACTTTAAGGTTGATCCAGGAGGCTGAGCATCCAGAAAAAGAAGTACAAGCTCTGGTTACTCCCCCCCCACCCCCCCACGGCCTTCCTTCTGACTTTCTGGCCCTAAACAAGATAATCTAGCATTCCTGATGAAAACTGAGGGAGGAGTATCCATTATTGAACAGCACCACGTCAGAAGTCACACCCTGAGCCTCCTCTGAAAACTGAGGGCAGAGAGGAAACTGACCTCTATCATGATCATCTCTGTCTCCTCTCCCTGACAGTGAGAGCTCTGGTCGCCGCCCTCTGCATGTCTTCTCAGATGTGGGTTTTTCAGATTTTCAGTAGGAAGTGAGCACAGGAGCTATTTGAGCACAAGTGCTATTTGTTTGGTTGTTTTAGTCCTATATTGTTATATTTCACATCATTTTCTTTAGAGAAACTATATTTTGCAATAGTCATGTCAACATGTTTATTGTATTTGGCATGGTTTTTAAAGGAGGATTTCTATTGATCTTTTGAATTCCATTCCCCAGATAACTGTGTGTTGAAACTATGTCTGATGAGTTGACAACCATGCAGGGTCAACTTTCCATGTGTGCAGCTGAGCTTGGCAAGTGCTGCTTCTGTGATAATCTGTTCCATCACCAATTCAGTCTAAGCTGTGAGAAAAGCCATCCCCTGTCACACTCTTGACTTTGAGTCAAGGTGACAGAGCCAGCGTGTGTACAAGACATTTTCTAAATGTCAAGGTGTTTCTCCTTGCAGAAGCAAATGCAAATGGGTCAGAGAAACGACAGGACCGGCCACTAGGCTGGCAAGACCCTGGTCCTGTCCTTGGGGGAATCCCCTCCACCCTTGCAGCCCCCTCTCCCTGTGCTCTGGAGCACAGTGCCATGTGCAAAACTCCAGAGAGGCACCAGCCCCTCTGCAGCCTGGCACGCCTACATGTTTACCAGGTCTCGGTTCTTGAGGTTGCTGAGTGGCTTCCATGTGTCTTCATTTCTCAGCATGGCCCCACACACGGGCCTGAGTAGCCCCAGGGTGGCGCACAACAGCAAGAGGGATGCTGTGGGCATAGCAGAGTGGGACGGGGAGGTCAGGGAATGGCTTGTGGTCACAGATGGTCAGGGAGGAGAGAGAGAACGAGGACACCTCTGTATAGGCAGACAAGGAAGGACAAACAGCACATTGGTTCACTGATGTTTTGCAGCCATGTTTTTCCAGATTCACTTGTAAATGAAGACCCTCAAGTCCACCAGATGACAGTGGCCCCTGAGGATGAGAGCATTATCAGAGAGAAGCAAAGTGATTGCAACTGTTGCCTGAGTGTCTTTTCCATGTTTGAAAACGTGCACCTGGTTGTCTCCAAAGAAAGTGCAATTCTTAAAACAACAAAAGAGCCACAAATTACTTTTAACACTGAAGACAGAAGTCTTAAAAAGAAAAAAAAAGGAAGAATAAAGAACAAAAAATTACTTCAGCTACCCTGAACTGAGAAATGCTCCTCATCCATATCTGATGCACAGACACACACCACACCAGCATGAGCAGGACTGTCTTCCACCCAAGTGTGGAACGAAACACACACAGTCAGTGACAGAGCTTACCAGGACTCTCAGGGCTTCCCCAGTCTCTGGTTCTGGCTGGCCCTGCCATGTTACCCTCCCACATCTGCAAGGTAATGCATGGGTTCTTATAACCAATGGATCAGTCACAGGGGGAGTCCCTGATGTAAGTAGAGGAGTCAATAATCACTTCATTTCATCCACAGCATGGAGACCCTTGAGAGTCAGGTCTTCAGGCTGCTCCAGAGATAGCATTGAACCTATCTGTCTTATAAATGCAGTGGCCACTCCTTGACTTGCTGAACATTTTATGAAATGCACAAGGCACCTGCACACAGCCAAGAGGTTTACTTCTGTCTCATTTTTCAGAGAAGGCACACACATTGGCCACTGGGACTGTGAGGATGATAACTGACCTAATAGATGCCCTTTTGGAGGTATTCAGTCTTTCACATTAACAGCAATTTGTGAACAGGAGATGCTATTGCAAGAGATAAAATTGCTCCTTTTGACCTACACCTTGTACTTTTCTGAGAATCTCAAGAAGCTCTACAAGTCTTAAATAGTGCTATGGTTTATCATAATACCCCTCAGAACTGAGCCAGAAGATAGCACATGTTTCGTGGAAACACAGCATCTCCTTGCTGAAAAATGCCAGCTGTAGAAAGTGGTAAGGCTGAGAAATTGGACTTGATGACTCATAAAGGGGCTTTGGTCTCAATGATTTGGTACTAAATCCAGGATTAGCCCTTGGCTGAGAGTTTGGTGCTCTGGATGGGAATCAGAATACCTGTTATGGTCTCATCTTGCTGTCCTGACCTTGGGCATTTAGTCAACAAACTTTTATGGAGTTCCTGCTGTGTGCCAGGCACTGCACTGAGCTTTGAGAATAAAATGATAATAATAAATACAGTCTCTGCCCCCATTAAACAAATTAGTGGACAAAACAAACACTAGACTTTTTTTTTTTTTTAGTCGGGGTCTTACTCTGTCATCTAGGCTGGAGTGCAGTGGCACAATCACAGCTTACCTCAGCCTTGACCTCCGGGGCTCAGGTGATCCTCCCACCTCAGCATCACAAGTAGTTGGGACTACAGCTGTGTGCGTGCCATCATGTCCAGCCAATTTTTTTGATTTTTTTGTAGAGATGAGGTCTTACTATGTTTACCAGGCTGGTCTTGAACTCCTAGGCTTAAGCAATCTTCCGACCTTGGCCTCCCAAAGTACTGGGATTATAAGCATGAGCCACCACACCTAGCTCAGACATTAATCATTAACAATGAAACAAATAAATATACATGACAATCATCTTTACAAAGAGAACATGAGTGCTGGAGGGCACAGGTCAAGTGTCTGTTCTGTCTCAGGGGTCAGGGAAGGGTCTTTGAGGACATGACCTCACATCATCTGGTCCACCTAATAGGCATTACCTTGGCAACCTGAGGAGGACAGAGGGAAAGGAGTTCAATAGCTGTGTTAGGACAGACCCTGGGCTGAAAAAGGAACACAGCACGTTAAAGAAACTGAGAGTGTGTCAGGAGAGGAGGGAGCCAGGGACCGGACAGGAAATGGGGTTGGGGTGCTCAGGTTATGATCTTTCTGCTGCATGCCACACTGAGTGATGAGAGAACTTTACACATCTACAAGTCTTGACCACACTTGCATTTTAAACAGATTATTTTGATTGCAGTGGGGAGGGCAGACTGAGACAGAAAAGGGCCTATTTAAAGCCAGTGAGCTGACTATTGTAGCAGTCCAGGCAGGACAAGGCACTCCCTGAATCATGGTGGTGGTAGCAAGATGCAGAGGTGTGGGTGGGTCTGAGAGGGACCATGAAGGGCTCAGTTATGTCCTGGAGATAGCCTGGGCAGAGCTAAGGGGAGGCAGCTCCCAGCAGCCCAGACCTCTGGCCATCAGCTGTGTGGGCTATGGCACTGAGACAGCAGACCTGGGCAGGGGCTGTGTAGGCCATGGCCCTGCAGGGAACATGCCGGGGTATGTGGGCCCCTGAGTCTCCAGACAGGATAGGGGGATGACTGCATACACAGACCTGGAGCTCCGAGAGGGAAGGAAATGTGAATATGGAAGTTTTTGGAATGGACCTGGATGAGATCACCTCAGCGAAGGCTAGACAATGAGAAGCACAGGGGGATATGACCTTGAGCTCTGAGAAACTGGAGCATGCATACAGGAGTGGGCAGAAAAGACCTGGGTGGGATACAGAAGAGAGAATGTTTCAGAAGGGACGGCCAGAGTGAGAGGACTGAGGGGCCTGTGGAACCCTGGATAGTTCTGGGAGAAAGTCAGATCAGGAGGGTGTGGTAGACAGGAATGGAGAGTGCAAGCTCTCTAGAAGGGCAACTAGGAGAGAGAGAGGCTGCACTCCAGGGACGGGTAGGCTGTTTTTACATGAGACTTGAATCTGTTTACAGTCAACGGCTTTCTGAGTGAATGAGTTCCTGGAATTTCACTCCATTGCTCACCTTAAAGCCCTGGGACTTGAGAGTGAAACCACCTAATAACACTGCAGGATTAAACTGTGAGGTCTCAGTGAACTCACCATACTACAGACTCCTCAGACAGCCCTTCCGTCCCCAGGTGAGCCCTGAGCTGTACACGGACTTGGAGTAGGAAAGACCGGCTAAGTGAGCTGGAAGAAACCTTCACAACTGTGTATCTATGAATAAGTCCTCATTTCGGCTTCTTTAGTGTAAAAACACAGCTCAGCTGTTCTCTTTTAAGAACTCCCAATTGGCCGGCCTTGGTGGCTCAGTCTGTAATCCCAGCACTTTGGGAGGCCAAGGCGAGTAGATTGCCTGTGGGTTCGTGACCAGCCTGGGCACCTTGGTGAGGCCTCGTCTCTACACTAAATAAAAAATTAGCCAGGCGTGATAGCTCGCGCCTGTAGTTCTGGCTACTTGGAAGGCTGAGGTGGAAGGATCGCCTGAGCACAGCCAGTCGATGCTGGGGTGGCAATGAGTGTGCCACTGCACTCCAGCCAGGGTAACAGAGGGAGACTCCAATTCAAAAAAAAAAGAACTCCCAATTTAAGAAACACTTATAGTTTCTCACAAGAACAATAGACTAACAGTAACATACATATTATAATCTCCAGCCGGGCATGGGGCTCACGCCTGTGATTCCAGCCCTTTGAGAGGCCAAGATGGGAGGATTGCTTGAGTCTAGCAGTTTGAGATCAGCCTGGACAACATAGCAAGACCTCGTTTCTCCAAAACAAGAAAACAAACATATTACAATCTCATTCACTAACACTAGAGTTTCCCTGATTTTGATAAGAAATTGTAGATTTAAATTAAACAATTTTCGAATTCCTTTGTTTCTTAATTTTAAATCTGTTTTAAAGAGCAGAATATGCTATTGATAAGCTGATTATGATATTTTCTTCAGACTGTAGCAACACAGCACTAGGTGGACCTTTTGCAATTATTTCGTTGATGAAAACCATGATATTTCAGGTCCTCAAACCATTCGTTTTTGGCCTAAATTTGGCCTGTTTATTAAGCAGATTTGCAAAAGTAGCAATTGGGACCTTGTGCACAGTTCCACGCCGGTGAGGAGGAATGGAGAGGAAATGGAATGTTCAACACAGACCCACACCCACGAGAGAGTCCCAGTGATGTGTTGGCTGAATCACAGATTCGGTGTATTGTACATGAGACCCAGGGAACGTGAGAGAGGATGCTGAACGAAAAGAACAGTGTGGAAGGCATCAGGGGATGTTAAAAACGTCTCTGTGGGACCATGTAACCTTTCACATCCTTCCTGTCTCTACCAGGAAAAAAGTTAGAACTGACACAGCTCCTGTCTCTGCCAGAATAAAAAAGACAGAGCTCACACAGCTCTTCAGCTGTGTCATGAACAGGGACCCACATTTTATCTCCTTTTTCTTTCCCCGGTCTGGGTCAGGGAGGAGGGAAATCACGGGTATTCATAGAGTGCTTCCCCGGTGATGACGAGAACTTCAAAAATAGGGGCAGCTACTCGGGAAGCTGACGTGGAAGGATAGCCTGAGCCTAGGAGTTTGAGGCTGCCATGAGCCATGATCATCATGATTGTGCCAGGGCACTCTAGCCTGGGTGACAGAGTGAGACTTCAACTCAAAAAAAAAAAAAAGAAAAGAGGACAGTTCGATGCATGGGTGAACAGTGCAAGCTGGGCAGCCATGCTCGAGGCAGGGATGGCTTTGTGTGGGCAGTGGGAAGGCTCTAGCTTGAAGGTGGACCAGAGAGGAGAAGGGAGAAGATGGATGAGCCTGTTGTAACACACAGGACAGGGGCAAAGGGCTGTGGGTCTGGGGAGGCACAGCAACCGAATACCGGGAGTTTTGTTCTTGGGATTCAGCAAGTTTTGATCCTGTGGAGGCTGGGAGGTGAGGGAAGGCCCAGAAACCACTGCAGTCAGTTCTTTTCCTCCCCCGTTGTTATAGGTGCCTGGAGTTGGGTGGAGTTGGTTAAAAACACCCTGACATCCATGCAGACTCCACGACACGGCTGACCACTGGGCTGACCACTGAGCTAACCACTGGTTCCCTTAGCAGCATTGGTGCTGAGCAGAAGCACCTCTGGCTGTGAAGTTGTCCCTTGTAATTCTGTAGTTACTCACTATGGAGAAATCTCTGGTTGATCCTTGGCCATCATCAGTTTAGTTTAGGAAATCTTAAAAGGGTATATCAAGAAGGGAAAATATACTCCTCCATTTAAAACATGTTGCAGCTGTTTTTACCTCATTGGGCCAGAGTGTGAGCTGCTTCTAGAAGCCTGAGACCATCAGGAAGGGGCCTGGGCTGTGTGGGGTGGCCTCCTTTATGGGGAGTGGGGACCAGGCTCCTAAGTCCCACCGCCACAGCCTCTAGTTTTGCTGGGTCTTCACAATCAGTGTCTGGGATGTGGACTGGCCTCCCTGCCTCCTGCCTCCTGCCTCTGACTGTCTTCCCACAGCCACCGGCCATCCCAAAACATAAATGCCAGGATTCAGGTTGGTCAGAGAGTACCCACCAGCACCTCTCTGAGAATCCTGCCCTGAATTCAGGTCATCTCTCCTGCAACTGAGATGAAGCAGTAGAGGTAACAAAAGGTAGAAGTCTTGGTAGTCCTGTTACAGTGGAGGCAGAGCAAGAAACAAGGCACCTGGACTCACAGACAGCCAGGACGCATGATAGCATCCAGGTCCCCAAGCCCTTCAGTCCTCTCCAGCCATATCATATCTCCAAAGTTGTAAGAGGACTAGAAGGTCTTTCCTAAACTGTGCCTGGGTCTTGCAAGCAGCTTTCTAGCAGACCATCAGCTTTTGCAGCAGGCCTGAGGCCCTGGCATCACCCTTGGCTCTGCAGTGACCCTAGAGCAAGGACAACAGAAAAGCTGGACCACGCAGTTGAGGAAAGGCTCCTCAGGTCTCCTGATGCCTTGGACAGAGTCTGAATGCTTGGCTGTAATGTCAAAGCCCTTAGTGTGACCTGGTCCCGCCATTCCAGCGTTTGACCTCCCCAGGGTCCGCACCAGAGTGTAGTCTTGTACCTCGAGCTTGCTCTTGCTTCTGTTGGAGTGCCCTCCCTCCCCAGTTCTTGTACACCCTCCCATCTCCCTGTTCTTCAAAGCTCAGATTAAGTGTCACTGCTTTTGAGAAGAAACCACTGAGTCACTCCAGCAGCTCTTACCATGCTGAATTAATGCCATATCCTGAATGTGTGCCCCCCACCCCCCGACTCATATCTTGAAAACCTGACCCTCAACATGCTGGTGTCAGGAGGGGGTGACTAGGTCATGGGCTTAGAGCCCCGATGGACAGAACTCGTGCCCTTGTAAAAGATGCCCAGAAGCGCTGTGACCCTTTTTCTGCCACGAAAGGGCATGGGAGAAGACAGCAGATGACAGTTCAGGAGAGGGCCCTCCCCAGAGCCACCATGCTGGCCTCTGATCTGACTTCCAGCCTCAGGACTGTGAGAAATACATTCCTGCTGCTCTAAACCTCCCAGTCTAGGGCACTTCCTTACAGAGTCCAACTGACCGAGACAATCAGGATGGCCATGTGTGTTCACATGTGTTGTGGTTCACAGGGTGAATGAGCTGCCAGCAGCAGGCACAAGTCTTTTTATCATAGATTCTACAGAGCTTGACAAAGTGTCTGGCACAGAACAGCTGCTTCACACTTTTAAGGAATTAATAACTCTTCAGGTAATTTTCGAAGTTAGAGTCTTACGAAGGAGACCTCCCAAAAACCCAGAATTTATTTATAAAAAATTGTGTGTTCTTACATGTTTAAACTTCAGTCACCTTCAAAGCATTCTCTGATGCAATACACCTACTGAGACGCTTTTTTCCACTGCTCAAAATAGTTTCTGAACTTGTCAGTTTTGATGCCTTTTAGTGCTTCTGCTGTTTTTTCTTTCACTTCTTCCACATCTGCCAAACGTTTCCCTCTGACTTTTTGCATTCAGGGAAACAAAAAAAAAAAGTTTCTTGAGGTGAGATCAGATGAATAGGGAGGGTAAGGCATGGGGTAATGCTGTTTTGGTCAAAAAACACTCAGTGTGGTGTAGGAAGGTGCACTTGTGAATCACCCATGATAAAATGGGCAAACGTGTTGAAAGAATCTCCCCCCCTCCAAAAAAAAAAATTCACTGAGGCCAAACACAGCCTCTCACAACAGTGCTATTGGGTACACTGATGGGTTCCTAGAACACTTACCTAGCAGGGGATGCCTGTACTACAAGGGGCCTGCACTCCAAAAGATAATTCTGGTTTTGGGGATCCCCCTCATATAAGGCTCTTTTGAAATGTGAGGCTTGTTTCATTTCTATTCTGGATAGTTCACCTCGAAATTAATATGATGTCAGATCTTGAGGTTGGAGAGAAAACTGTAGGGGGCCAATAAATACTTGTTGATTTGACTTGAATAGTCAGTAGACCAGTGTAAATCCATATTTGAGCCAACTCTTGCCCCCAAACCAGTGAAGACTGGGAGAACTGTGCTGTGTTTATGACAGCACACTTTCTATTTAAATTGTTCTGAGTCTGAAGGGGCAGGGCAGAGATGTCTTGGTCAAGTCCTGAGATAATGTTGTCAGGTGTGGAAGTTAAGACTCTTGAGATGAGAGGGTTATCCTCAATTACCTGGGTGTAGTCTCAATGCAATCAATTTGACTGCTTGTCCTTATTAAAGGAGGAGGAAGGCTTCTCAGACACAGAGGCAGAGAGCCTCACCTATAGGAAATAATCCATGTTTGGTATGATGGTCCCCACATCACAACACAGGACCTGCTAAAGAAGAAGCCAAAGGACTCTAGAACCATCCAGAATCATTGTTCTTGGTACAGGTTGCTCCCACCTTTCAGAAGCAAAGCAACTCTTCTATTTTGTGCTCTGCTTTCTCTGGGAACGTGGGAGCTGGTCCTGCTCAGTGCCTCCTGCTGCGACGTCTCCCAGGAGCCCACAGGCTCCCTCCGTGCCTTCTACTAGTCATCAGGGACAGCATCTTGGAGCTCTCTCTTCTCCTTTTGTACCTTTTCAGCCGTTACCTCGCTTTCTGGTTCCTCATCAAACATGAGGAGGGCTTGCCTTTGCCCTTCTGGGGTGGAGGAAGAAGCTTTTTTTTTCTTTTTTGAGTTGGAGTCTCACTCTGTCACCCAGGCTGGAGTGCAGTGGCACACTCACGGCCACTGCAGCCTTGACCTGCTGGGCTCAGGTGATGCTTCCGCCTCAGCCTTCCTAGTAGCTGTAACTACAGACGCGTGCTACCATGCCCGACTTATTTCTTTTTGGTTTATTGTAGAGATAAGGTCTCACCAAGTTGCCCAGGCTGGTCTTGAACCCCTGAGCTCAGGCAATTCTCTTGCCTTGGCCTCCCAAAGTGCTGGGATTACAGGCTTGAGCCACTACGCCCAGCCTAAGCATGGCTTTTACTGAAGCACACTGTGCCAGTCCCTCTATAGGGGGCTTTTGTCAACCTGTTGTCAATTTTCACAACTACCCAATATACAGATCACATTCTTCTCATTTTATACATTAGGAATGGGTTAGGAAGTGGAGGTTTCAGGAGAGGTTACATTTTCAAGACTGATTTCCTAGTCTGTTACTTGGTGTAAATTTAAGTGTATTTCCTTAGGAGTTTAGGCTTAGGCTTATGTAGGCCTTGGGTTTCAAATGGGATGAGAGATATATGAAGAATGGTTCTGTGAAAGGGTTCTGAGATGGCCCTGGGTTGCTGTGAATCTGGCAGTGAAGATTAATTTTTTTTTTTTTTGAGTTGGAGTCTCACTCCGTCGCCCAGACTGGAGTGCAGTGGCCACTCCCGGCCACCGCAGTCTCGACCTGCTGGGCTCCGGCGATCCTTCCGCCTCAGCCTCCGAGTAGCCGGAATTACAGGCACGCGCTACCATGCCCGGCTGATTTTTTTGATTTGTTGTAGAGATGAGGTCTCACCAAGTTGCCCAGGTGGGTCTCGAACCCACAGCTCAGGCAATTCACTCACCTCAGCCTCCCAAGGCGCGGGATTACAGGCTGAGCCACCGAGCCCAGCTGAAGATTAATTCTTATCTTTTTATTTTTTATTTTGAGTTGGAGTCTCACTCTGTCACCTAGGCTGGAGTGCAGTAGCACACTCTCGGCCACCCCAGTGCCAACCTGCTGGGCTCTGGCTATCCTTCTGCCTCAGCCTTCCAAGTAGTCGAAACTACAGGCGCATGTTACCATGCCCGGCTAATTTTTTATTTATTGTAGAGATGAGGTATTGCCAAGGTGCCCAGGCTGGTCTCAAACCCTCAGGCTCAGGCAATCCACTTGCCTCAGCCTTCCAAAGTGCTGGGATTATAGGTTGAGCCACTGAACCCGGCCAGCAGTGCAGATTTAAACCTCAGATTCTGAGAATTTGGGCCTCCTAGGATCTATATGGCCCAAAGTAGTCCGGGGCACAGGGGATGCAGTGGGGTGACCGTGCCACCCCAAAGAAATCAGGCCCTTGTTCTTGTGTGACCTTATTTGGGAAAAAAAAAAAAAAGTCTATGAGATTGAGCTAAGGCTCTTGAGATGAAGAGATTATCCTGAGTCATATGGCTGTGCCCTCCATGCAATCCACTTGACCTCTTGTCCTTATGAAAGAGAGGGGACATTTCACAGACACAGAGAAGAGAGATTTGGTGATGTTGGCCTCGAGGGCCGAAGAAATGCTGCCACACACCAAGGAAGGCCTGCAGCCCACAGAGGCTGGAAGAGGGAAGGAGTGAATTCTTCCCTAGGGCCTCCGGGGTTGTGTGGCCTTGACCACTCCTTGATTTCAGTGGGGTGACACTGATTCCAGACTTGGGGCCCCCAGAACTGTAGAAGAGTACACTTCTATTGTTTTAAGCCACCAGTTCTTGGTAGTCTGCCACGGCAGCCTCAGGAAAAGAACACGGGATGTTGAGATATGAAACCCTGGAGGGAGACCCCAGCTCACCACAGCTGCTCCAGGTCCGTGCTGAACACACTGCATTTCAGGTAGACTGGAAGCTGGACCCAGACTCTTTATTCCCTTTTGAGAAAGGCTGAGCTTCTGCTGTCCAACTCACAGCACAAAAAAGATTTGGGTTGAAATGTTGGCTATGAACCTGGGTTTTATATAAGCAAAACTATAATTTGATGTGTCTTTCTGACACAAAAGGGATGAGAAACATTAAATTAGATACGACCCTACTTGTGAGTCACATACTTTTGTAATGGACCATATATTTTAGCCCATTAATAGAGTTATTTAAGTGTTGGAAGAAATACCATTCTTAAAATATAACTTAAATTTCCAGGTACACATTTTGTATGATAAAGGGAGTAGTTTCAGAGAAAAGAAAAAAAATGAGGATGATTCAGACAGGTATTTCTTTGGATATTTTGGGGAATAATTGGGCAAATGAGTTTCTTTCTTGGTGTTATTCAACAACTGTGAGGTCTGAAATGGAACCGGTAAGCTTTTATCCTAAGGGGAAAAAAAAATCCGCAAACCAAAAATTGTCACCTCCCCCCAAAATGATGGTTAGTTCCTAGCATTTGGGGGCACTTTAGGTGAATAAAATGTTACACTATCATTTTAAAAACATAAAGACCAAACCTTTCTGTTCCCCCTTCAGAAGTGCACGCTGGTTCTGGGAAAGGCCCTGAGAAATCTCAGTAGCAGAGATGATTTCATACTAACCTCCAACAATAATACACTACCCACTGCCAGTGGAGACATTCCAGGCTTCTGCTAAAAATATTTCCTGCTGAATTCTATTTTTAAAAACTGGATTATTTGATGTGTTATTATGGGATTGTAGAAGTTCTTCATATATCCTAAAAACGTGTCCTTTGTCAGAAATAACGTTTCTCTGTTTGTGGTTTGCTTCTTAGTGATGTCTTTCAAGGAGAAGTCTTTAATTCTGAAGTGTCATTTACCAGTTTTTATGTCATGTTGCTTTTTCTATTTTATTTATTTTAGTTTACATTTTATTTCCAGTCAAGGTCTCACTCTGTCACCCAGACTGTAGTGCAGTGGCACAATCATGGCTCACCACAGCCTTGAACTCCAGGACTCCAGCAATCCTCCCTCTTTAGCCTTCTGAGTAGCTGGGACTACAGGCACACACCACCATGCCCTGTTAATTTTTTTATTTTTTATTTTGTAGAGATGAGGTCTCACTATGTTGCCTAGGCTGGTCTCGAACTTTCTTATTTTTTTAGAGACAGAGTCCTGCACTATTGCCCAGGCTGAAGTGCAGTAGTGTGATCATATTAATAGCTTACTGCAACCTCAACTTTCTGGGCTCAAGTGATCTTCCTCCCTCAGCCTCCAAAGTAGCTAAGATTATAGACAGGTGCAAGCAAGACAGGTGAGAGCTCGCTATGTTGCCAGGCTGGTCTCTAACTCCTGGTCTCAAGCAATCCTCCTGCCTCGGCCTCTCAAAGTGCTGTGATTACAGGCATGAGCCACTGTGCCCAGCCAATTCTCCTATTTTTAAAAATGGCTTTAAGGTTTTTTACATTTAGATCTATGACTCATCTCAAATTAATTTTTGTGCATGATATGAGGAATAGTCAAGGTTTATTTTCCCCCCACATGTATGTTCAGTTATTTCAGTACTACATATTGAGTCTTTTTTCCCCTTCTCATTTGTTTTGGAACCTTTGCTGAAAATCAATTGGCTGCTGGTGTGGTGGCTCCCACCTGTTGTCCCAGCTACTCAGAAACCAAAGCAAGAGGATTTCTTGAGCCCAGAAATTCGAGACTGGCCTGGGCAACATGATGAGATCCCATCACTACAAAGATAAAAATAAATTAGCCAGGCATGGTGGTGCATGCCTGTAGTCTCAGCTACTCAGGAGGCTGAAGGCAGGAGGATTGCTTGAGCCCAGGAAGTCAAGGCTGCAGTGAGGTATGATTGTACCGTTGCACTCCAGCCTGGGCAACACAGCAAGATCCTGTCTCTAAAATAAGTGAATAAATAAATGAGAAAATCAACTGGCCATAAATGTGTAGGTGGCTCTATTTCTGTTTTGCTCCATTGATGTACATATCTATTACTTTGCCAATACCATACTCTCTTAATTACTGTAGCTTTTAACTAAGTCTTGAAAAGAATCAGTGTGATTCTTTTCAAAATTTTGTGACTATTCAAAATTATTTGCTTTTCCATATACATTTTAGAATCAAGTTGTGAATTTTTAGAAAATTTGTCTGCTGGGATTTTGCTTGAGCTTGCATTTTACCTACGTATCATTTTAGAGAAAATTGGCATGCTAACAATAGTGAGTCTACTCACTAACATCAATGGATATTTTCTCTCTCTCAATTTATTTTAGGGCTTTTAAAATTCCCCCAAGCAATATTTTTTTAGTTTTTGGTGTAGTGGTTTTGACATATTTTAATTTATTCCTAAGTGTCTTACTTTTGTGATAATGGAAATGGCATTTTATAAAATTTATTTTTCACTTGTTTGATGCATGTATAAAGAAAATGTTTTCTGTGTATTGACCTTGTATTCTGTGATCTGCTATTTCCAATTATTAGTAGTTGGCTTGTGCAAAATAGAATCATTTACCTCTT
The DNA here is from genome assembly GCA_963574415.1 of Tarsius wallacei. Lineage (NCBI taxonomy): Eukaryota > Metazoa > Chordata > Mammalia > Primates > Tarsiidae > Tarsius > Tarsius wallacei. The sequence goes on along the minus strand of CAUYQG010066194.1, from coordinate 23,402 downwards.
CCCTTCTGATCGTCATGCCTCTCCTCCCTTGCCTTCATCACATGGGCCACGTTCCAGTGTTGTTGCGAGACCTGGTGAGCATGCACAACCACATGCTATCCTTGATCTTAGGAGAAAGGCATTCAGTATTTTGCCAGTAAATATGATGTAAGCTGCAGGTATTCTGTTAGATGCAATTCCCCTTTATTCTAAATTGTTGAGGTTTTAAAGTCATGAACAGATGTCAAATGTTGTCAAATGCTTTTTCTACATTTATCAAGGTGATCATGTTTCTTTCTCTTATTCTGTTAATATGGTAAATTACATCGACTGTTTTTTAAAAAAAATATTAAGCTAACATTACACTCCTGGAAACAAATCTCAGTTGATCATAATGCAGTATCCTTTTAAATATTGCTAGAGTTGATTTGCTAGTATTTTGTTAAGAATATCACATTCATATTAACAAGGGATGTTTGTCAGTATCTTTCTGATTTTGCAATTTCTTTACCATGCCTTAGTATCAGGCCAGGATCACTTGAGCACTGCAGTCCAGCCTGGGCTACAGAGACCCCAACTAAAAAAAAAAAAAAGGAGGTTACACATGAAGGATGGAGAGCCAGTGGGACAGAAGGAGTCTTGGTCCTTGATGACTTCATGGACTCTTGCCAATCCCAAACTTTCTACCTGAAGATTTAATTGTTTAAGCAGCTGTTTGTCAGGCTTTTATTTCTTGCAAACTAGTTCCAACTGAAACAGCTTGTGTGGGAAGAGATGGGTGGCTCTGGAAAATGGCAAGAAGGCTGGGAATGTAGGTTGGTCAAACTACCAAGGAGTTTGGACTGTATACGGCAGAACGCAGGTAAAGATGGAAAAGTTTTAGGAAAAAGGAAAAATGATCCTTAACTGTTGTTTAAAAAAAAACTGACAGGAATAGAATATGCAGGATAGGAAGGGAGTGAGTGAACAAGGATGGGAGACCATCTGTGAGGCTATTAGAAAATGTGGAATAATGTAATGAGGGTCAGAAAGGGTGACTTCAATGAGCTGGACCCCCTAGAAAGGGCTTAGCAACTAAGTAGGCAAGAGGGACGTTATCAAAATGAAGATTTTAAGCTGTGTAATTGGGGGGATTTAATAGAAATCTGGAAACTAAAAAGTTGCTAATTTAGGGAGGAGAGACAAAATATTAGGTTAAATTTCAACAGTAAGTTGAGTTTGTCTAGTCTGGTGAAGACTAGAGTTTAGAGACAGGTCCCTGGGAGAAAAACAACTGCACATCCCCTAAAATGGAACGTGAACCATACAATGTTCACACAAATGCATGTGGGGGCTACAAAACACCAACTTGGAAAATACAAAAATTTCGTTGGCCTCCAATGTTCACCTGTAATCACGTCCTGGGCCTGGGCATCCTAATTTCTAAGAGCTTGACATGCTATAAAGAGAACATTGTAAAGGGTGTTTTCCAAGACAGTGTTGGGGAGGATGTCAACTGGCAAGAACATCTATACCACATGTGCTTATACACCAAATTTATTTTTCAACATCCAGAACACCAGATTATGACAGACTAAAAAGAAAGCACCAAAAATTGCTACACATTAATACCTGAGCAGAGACAGAAGGCAGATATTCATCTATTAAACCTACACCATAATGTTGAAACACAGGTTCAAACATTCACTACACACGCTACAGAGTACAATAAGTAGCACTTTTTGTGAATTACAACCAGTTAAATGTAATAATGTTAATTATACCATACAAAAAATAAACACAAAATTACACATAAGTGTATTTAATACACCATACATTGTACAAAGTACTGGAGAAGTCATGCATGTTTAAATGGAAAAGTCCGCAAAGCAACAGTCAGTTAGACTATACTACAGAGCGGGTTCCTTTGCACTTGTTATGCACTGTTACTATGCACTGCACTTTCTGGATGGGAACAAAATCATCAATTTGTAAATAAATGATTACTTACTGAGCCTATCTCAGCATAACACATAGTTTGTCCTCTATAAATTTTTAACAGTATAAAAACTGATGCAGATTGAGAGCCATTTATTTTATTACATACTCTTGCCCAAACTACTTTCATGTCAATTTGACCATGTTTTAAGAAAGATGTTTTCTTTCTACATATTTTTAAAGAACTGCATATTTTGTCTTCAGCGGGAGGCAGTGGAGGTAAAAAAGGAAAGCAAGTTGAGTTTATGTTCAAGATTGAAACTGAAAAACATACAATAAACTCTGAGTATACAGAAGTATAAGCATCTTTAGCAGAGACCATGATTGTCCTGTGAGTGGAATCCTTTGAATTTTAATAGAAATTATATCCATTAATTTAAAAGCCACAACAAAATGCAAGTCTGCATTTCCATGAAAACTGGAGTCAGTTCTGTGTTGATATCTTAAAAATAATTAGAGAAGTGGGGGAAGTAATGCTAAAAAATATACTACATTAATCTGAGTTTGTTAATTATTGAAAAATCACGATTGGGTAAATTAACCTTAGTTGATCAATCAAATACAAGCCTCAAGAATTGGAGAAAAAGTGAGCACAGGTTTTAGGTAGCATTCATATCTGTGAGAGATGACTCATGAATAAGACAGAAATTCTATCTGAAGATGGTTTTTCTATGTGTAACAAGTCCAGAACAGCAGCACCACCTTCTTCTAGGATGATTTTTCAGAAATTTTAGCCAAGTTTAATTTTCTACTTCTATGTAGCCTAAGACACTTTTAATTCAAAACGGGAACTCAGGAGATTAAGGGAGCCTCTAGAGCAACAATTCTGCAAATACTAAGGGAAGCCCCAGTCAGCTTTTGTTTCAAACTTTCATGTCACCAACCTCTAAGATAAGGATTTGGGGCCAATTTGAGAAGACCACCCATAATAAAATATACAGTTATAAAATTACAGGGCATTTCTTTATAATTTTAAGGCACAGTCTGTTTTATTCCAAATGACTATTAAGTTCAAGGTCACAGTGATGATATATATTTAATTTTGGTCTGGTTTCTTAAGGGGAACATTGCTACATTTACAGTTAGTCACAAGTTTAAGAAACTGTAATACAATCCCTTCAAAATAACATATTTAAGTCATTTTTACATTTCTAAAAATGCAAATATGTAATACAATTTCCTAATTGATACACACTAAAAATTAGAGTATTTTCCCACTGCACAGTAAAGGAAGGAAAGGTTATTTCTACCAGTATCCCAACAAATACATATTTGATGATATGGAAAGCACGATTATGTTGAACATACGCATCTCCTACTTAGGATAAAATTATTCAACACAGAGGACACACTCATTCCAAAGAACAAAATGTGCACTGAACTTAGGGCTTGCACAACATCTGTTACTAATATCACCCATGGTCCCTAGATAACTGGGTAAATTAAGTCAAGGCCAAACATTTAGCCATTTGGCTTTCTGCACGGTCTCCACTTCCAAGGGATGTGTGCAAATGCATCAACCACCCTGGGCAGAAGAACAACAGCAAGTGGCAGTGAGTGACATGCAGAGCAAAAGTTTCCTTGGAATTTCTATGGGGAAAAATTAAAGCATTTCACTCAGATGAGCACAGTAGTTTCTCAGCTGATCACATCTCTACTTTTCTCCATAAGTACACCACCATAGAAATTTAACATGTTAGCATTAATATCTTATATTATAATATTTTCCTTAAGATATGCAGTTTAGAAGGTTTACTTCATTGAACTATGTTAGGCTCCAGTGGACAATTTTCCCCTGTGAAACATGTGACTGTATGAAAGTGACTGAATGGAAATATACAAAAGAAATTCCACAGTAAACTTCCAATTATGTAAATGAGACACCTGAACTAAAAAAATGGCTTGTACAACAAAAATTAGTGCTTTATATCACAAAATAAATCTAAAGCCCAATTACTTCAAATGATCAATTAACTGCTGACAGATCATTATTGGCTGAACTTTTACCCAATAAAATCAGAAAACATTCAAGAAATCAGACAAAATAGAACACACTATGCTACAAACCTTGAATATTTTAAAAAAAAATTAGTTTATGGAATATAAGATTGTATGATTTACATATTTATTATAAGTCCTAGATGAAAAATACTGAAAAGATTATTTTTGTTTTCATCCCAATATGCTAAAAAAAGTTCATTGGCACAAATATCCAGAGGTATTTTATAGTTTCATTTAGCTTTGGTGGCAAAGTGTGTTTTGCTAACCATATGGATACAGCGATATAGTTTCCAATGTAGAGCTTTATGCTATAAAGAATTCAAATGTGTTTTTTCCCTAAAAAAGGGATGTTAAAAGTCCAATATGAAACAGAACAAGTGCACATGAAATACAAAATATACCTATCATCTATTTGTCCAGAAACATTTTTTACTAGTAACATTACTACTATATAAATACTAAAAACCAAAATAACATTTAAAAACAGCATATGATCTTTACAAAAATGGCTACTTTTAGACTTCCTAAACTAAGGTTGTAATTCAAATATGCAAACAAATTACACTAATCAAAATACACCAACAGATTCAGTTTTTCCTAAGTGTCCAAAATTACATGCACACAATGAGAACAGACCAACTCTGACTTGTATATCAAGTCCTATACAGAGTCATCAGAAATTAATGATCACTTGATACTCCAAAACAATCAAGATGTAGCTTAGAATATCACCTTACTTTTGAAAGACAGATGTTATCAATTTAGGTGTTACATTTCCACTATAATGGAGTAACAGCTTGTCTATTCTCACTTCCAAGTTTTATTGTTCTAAAAACAAAGTTATTAGCATATAACAAATTTATATAAATTCTGTACTCATAATATAACTTATCAAATAATCTAAGTTCTTGCGCATTTATAGAACACACATTTGGACTTGGATTACTGGTCTGAGATTTCCTTCCTAATACTGAAAGTAAAGAATGTGAGTGGCCACACAGCTCTCCTATGTCCTCGCCTATTAGAACTCACTGTGAAAGAATGCACAAATGATGGGCATACTTTTTTTTTTCTTTTGAGTTGGAGTCTCACTCCATCGCCCAGGCTAGAGTGCAGTGGCATGCTCACGGCCACCCCAGCGTTGACCTGCTGGGCTCAGGCGATCCTTCCGCCTTAGCCTTCCACGTAGCCAGAACTACAGATGCATGCTACCACGCCCAGCTAATTTTTTTGATTAACTGTAGAGATGAGGTCTCACCAAGTTGCCCAGGCTGTTTTCAAACCTGTGGGCTCAGGCAATCCCCTTACCTTGGCCTCCCAAGTGCTGGGATTACAGGCTTGAACCAACGAGCCCAGCCTGATGGGCACACTTAAAGCTCATTACAGAATGTGAAACATTCTTTGTTTAAAAAGCCTGGAATAACATTTACGCTCCAATCATCTTACTATTTTATGAAAGTACCTTTTACATTTACCTTATTAGGTAAAGAAGTTTCCTATCCTGGCAGGTCTAATTTCATAATATGAAGATGCTTTCATTCCTTCCTCATTCTGGCGCATGGCATGTTCTCTCCAAATTGTTTTTTCTCTAATAGACTTCACAAAGCATTGTTTCCTACAATCACAAGTTCATAAATCTGACACATCGAGAAAACAAAAACTGATGATGAAAAATCATCAATAATGCCTAGTTACAGAAGGTCTCAATACATTTAAAAATTTTCCCAGGCCAAGCACAGTGGCTCAAGCCTGTAATCCCAGCACTTTGGAAGGCTCAGGTGAAAGGACTGCCTGAGTCCAAGGTTTGAGACCAGCCTGGGCAACTTGGTGAGACCTCATCTCTACAATAAATCAAAAAATTAGCCAGGTGTGATAGCGTGTGCCTGTAGTTCCAGCCACTTGGTAGGCTGAGGTAGAAGGATTGCTTGAGCCCAGCAGGCCGAGGCTGGGGTGGCCCTGAGTGTGCCACTGCACTCCAGCCTTGGTGACAGAGTTAGGATGCCAATTCAAAAAGAAAAAAATTTCAAATGATTTTTATAGTCAATTACTAAAATTTCAAATTCAGCTCTGTAAAGTTTTGCACTAAACCTAATAATGATGCAAGACATTATACTAATTTGGATCTAATGCCTAAAATGAAAATACAAGCCAACTGACTTATCTGGGCAAAATTCAATCTCCCTAGCTCTTCTCAAAATCTTTATATTTCCCCATTTTCCCAGAGCTTTCAAGAACTAAACTGAAAACTGAGTTTCGCCTCCTTTTACTTCCCTTGACCACCTTCTGTAAGAGGGGCTGAGGAACAGTGAGGTGAAAGGCACACTATATGCTATGAGTGAAAAGTCTGAAGAATTCAGAAAAGGACAGATCTAGATAACAATCCAAACAAATCCTCTGTCTCCCACCAGTGTGTGTGTTTCATGGAAATGTTTAGTGTCTACATGAGTGGTAAGACAACCAACAACAAACACTTACTAGGCCTATGGTAGTTTTTTATTTTGTTTTCCTCACTTATAATAATGTAGATATTAGAACTCACTCAAGAAAAGGTATTCCACCACATATATCTGAATTTATCTGACCAAAATATTACAAAATTAAATATTAATCAATACACGATCAATATATGTTGAAGAGACTCAAAATCAATGTTAGCCAGGCACAAATGGCTTTTTTAGAATCACTGCTTTAAATATTTCATTCTGGTGATAACCAGGAAAAGAAAGAGTTGGCAGAACCTGTTCAATTTCTGGCATGAAAAAGATCCAGAAAAAAGTACATTAACAATTTCTATCACATCATCAGTTCTAAATTACAATCAGTAGAAACTCCCTAGGAAGCTTTAGTAACACTGAAAGTATCCAGTGTTCTTACCTGTCCAGTCTAGTTATCAACAATAGGATCTAAAAGTTATTCTATAAGCACAAAATTTACTCACAACTCAACAATATCTAAATAAGAATGCCATAACAGTGGAGCACAGAAATTTGCTGAATTAGGTAATCTCTAACTGTCAATAAACATTTCATGTTTAGTAACACTGCTAATAGGACTGGGCTGTTTTAGCAGCTAATAAAAGAGGCTGTAAGCATGACAGAAACAGTGTGTAATTTGAAGGCAAAGGACTTCCTTTTTCTCAAGCAATAGAAACATCAATTTTGCGAATTTTCAGAAACAGCCCACCCTCTTGTGTCTGTGGTAGCTATTTGAGTTTAAAGTGCATTAGGACTTGATGGAGACCCTGTCAAAATTTAAGTGTGTGTATACACACACAATATATATGTGTGCATCTGTATGTATATGTATATAATGGCTAAAGACCCAACCTACCATAGTTTATAAAATATTTAATTAAAATCCTTTTAGTAGTCCTTAAAATGAAATATTTTGTTGGCATAAATAGACTTTAGGACATGGTGATAACTACATTCATATGAAAATATTTTAGTGAGAATTAGCGTGCCTAGTCCACTACTTAAAAATCAAATGCACTACTCACAAATGAGAAATTTAAGCTTGTTACATTTGATTTGTGAACAGTACTGATTAAATAAGGAGACTTTAGATTACATAAACATAATATAACTGTAAAGAGACGATCCAAATTAATTTTCCAAAGTTCTTTCTGTATATGGACCTAAGTTCAAATTCAGAAAGTTAAATGATATATTCAATCTATAACTTGCAATACACTATATCAGCTGGCAAAACAAAAGATACAGTGTGTAAAAGTTGTTTATGAGTGTGTACACAGCTAACTTACTAGTCATAGCAACATAGGTAGATGTGCCCCTATTTACAAATGTGTATGTGCTATGCCATAGGACAAATGTATAATGAAATAAATTCTCATTTTCCTCTTAGCTGAAACATATAAGTGTTTTGCACTTTATCCCTTCTGCCACTTCTCTCCAACAAAAAAGAGCCTGGCATGTCTGCCATGTCTCCTATGAGGTTACCACTTCCCTTTGATGGTCTCAACAGCAAAAAATATGAAAGCTGAACAACAGGTATGGAGGTGCAAAAGACAATAGAATCAAGTGAATATCCACGAGGTGAGAGCAAGAACCTCTTCAAGTGGGCCCTGCTTCAAGTGCGGACCAGGCAGCAAGGCCCGAGGAAGGCCCAAAAGGGAAGGAGTGCTGCAGGCCGTGAAGTGGGAGTGACCCTCTATGGCAGCAACAGCTGAGAGGCGGTAATGGCTCCAGATGCAATGGAGACAAGTGGTGCTGGAACTCTAGAACAGTCCTGGGTACTCATAAGGACACATGTCCACAGTGCAACTGTGGACCTGCCAGGACTGAAGAATTTTTTTACTTGAGAGACTTTGGGCGTCTAGAGTATACACTTCTTAAAGAAAAACTCTATCTCTCAGCCTGAGTTTACTCTATCCTCAAGCAAAGAGGATACTTTTCTCCCTTGCTCCATTACCTTCTTCCTGCTCTTGGATCTAAAAGTGAAGTAAAATCTGAAGTGAAATAAAATCGGAACCTTTCTTTGCCAAACAGTAATCTTAGAAGTCACCCAGGCAGATCAAGATTCCACTGTTCAGCCCTGTGGCCAATGTCTCCAGTTTATCTGGGTAGACTGTCTACAGTTATGCTATTAATAGGTAACAGCTGTCTACTGTTATTCCATTAGTAGTATAAAATCACACATCAAATGTGGTGCTACACACTTGATCTCGTTGACTTCCCCCCCCCCACAAAGATGGTGTGAACCTAGAGTTCACTGTAATTTAGTTATTTCAACAATCCATCGTGACCTGAGGCACTTTTGGCAACCATAGGGGAAATGAGTTAAATCAATAGGTATAGACTGAACAAATGAACTGTTTCAATGTCAGGAAGTAAATATCTATGAGCATTTTAAAATTTAGATTTAACAACAGATCTCTTTAATAGTCTCCCGATATTCATCAAAAATATTTAAGATCCATATTTGAAAAATAGCAAGAAAATTTCATTAAGTTTTAAGCTTGAATCATGTTTCTATCCATAAGTCTTGAATTGTTTACCAGGAAAAAATGTCTCCTTACAATTCAGAGCTCTACTTTCATAGATATCAGAAGACAAAACATCTACTTTGTTCACTGAGGCTGCCAAAAACTGACCAAAGACTCTGTGGTGATTTAACTTTTGAGAAACCAAACAGTTATATAAATTTCATCAATCTTTTAAGACTTATTTGTTAATATGTAAACTATATAAAATTCAAAATAATCCACTGTTCAGAAAACATCTGACGAAATAAGCAGAATGCTTAAGGAAAGATTATAAACAATGCTGCATCTACCAAGTCTCTAAGAGATGTTCTCTGGGTACGGCTGACAGAACAGACTAGGGGATATGCACAGGAGTTCTCAGAGACAGTAGCCACCACATCCCTTCATGTGTTTTCCAAAAATGATTAGTATGTGGATTCCACACCACAAGACAAGACCTGCAGCTACTTCTCTCAAGCATTAAAAAACTAATTTCCTATTTTCAATACTGAAAAAATAGACGTGTCTTCTTCAAAGGATCTTGCTATCCATATTGATGGAGCCATGTGTTCTTCTCATAACCGGCCCGAACAGCATCAATCATCTCCGTCATTCCGTAAGTCCGCCCTCACATGAAGTTGCATAATGCGTGGAGTACAAGAGGAATGAAGACAAAGCAGGGAACCCTATACAAGTGTGTGGACCCAAAAGCAATCACACCGACGGCCAGAGGGAGCGGAAACTGTGAAGCAGTCTTCAACAGTTTACTGTAAAGGGACAGAGGAATACACACTGTTATGTAAACTATACTGTGAGCTGAAATGAAATATGTCAATCTTTTATTCAGTTTGGGGAAAGATTAGTGTTCTAAGTATTTAAAAATGAATTTTGTATGTAATGAATTTACCTATCCATAATTTTTAAAAAGATCAAACCAATCCTATTTTGACTAGAAAAGGGAAAAACATTTTTGTCTGAAAAACAGCCAGTTTTAGTCTTTTAAATTTCAATGAAAGTTGGAGTTTTATTCAGTAATTGTACCTCTAGAAATTTATCCTAACAAAAATGATCAATAATGCTCAATGAGACATAGTTACAGAAATTTTTATTTTAACCCCACTTATAATAGCAAAGAACAACCAAAAAAAAAAAAAAAAAGAAAAGAACCATCTTAAATTCCCCCCAAAAGGAAGAGATAAGACACTAAATATTTTTAAAAGAAAAATACTATCAGGAAAAACTATCATCTTTTTACTCTGAAAACAGAGACACAGGATAAGAGGGGTTAAGAACATAGAGCCTGAGGACACAGCTATTAGATGGAAAAGCTAGGATTTAAACCTCAGGTCGGCCTGACTCTAGAACATCTGCAAATGTATGCCAGAGTCAACTGAAAAGGTTCCAGAGCAGCCAGTCGGGTTTGTTATGGAAAATTTCAAACATATACACAGGTAGACTAACAGTATGCTGAACCCTCACACACCTATTACCCAGCCTCCTTATCAAACTGTGGCCAATCTACATTCCCATTCACTTTTCCTGTACCTTTTGGAAGCAAATTTTAGTCATCATATCTTTTAAGGGTTAACTTTTATTTTTTTTTTTTAAATGTATTATTGTATCTTAACAAGTAAGAAAACAGGTATAATATATTTGCATATAAATCATGATATTGTTATGGCTTTACTTTAAGGAGCAGTCAAATCAATTGGGAATAAAGAGTATGCTCCAGACATAACATAAAGGGTGATACAGGCCAGGGACAGATGTGAGAAAAAGGAAGATTAAACTACTATACCTTGATTTTATTGAAACAGTGTAAGTATTTCCAAGAATTGCCATAGTTGGAACAAGGATAAATGCCAAAGGTTTACATGGATCTGGATTAAGTTTAAAATAATACCTATAATAAAATGAAAAAAATAAAAAGTCAACAAAGTCCTGATCATTTTAAATTATCAGGATCAATCAGATTAAATAATGTTTTAAAACATTCAATAGCAATATGGATATAAGCGCACTCTATAAACAGCTCATTAAATCTCTGATAAGTAATTTTCGCTCTAGGTCATCTCTGTACCCAAGGTTGTATATGGAGAATCACACTCAGAAACTATTAAAGGAAATGAAAATATCCAGTATGAAAGCACTTCCTTTTCCTAATAGGCACATGCCTATATACAAAATTTTTTTAAAAATACATTATTTAAAATATATTAACGCTGTTCTATAACAAAAAGAGAAAATGAAGGTTTATATGAAGTTCATTGTCCCTTATCTTTTTAAAAATCCAGTTCCTCTCTTGCATTTAGTGCCAGTAAGATGCCTAAAACCTTTCAGGATCATTAGTGTGCTCCTCAAAAAATTCTGACTACAAATCTGTAAACAAAAATCTGGATCTTGACCACAATAAGAGACAAAGGAAGGATATTAACATCTGGTGACCTTTCATTTGATTTATTGAACTTATTTTGGTTCTGTCAAATTTTTTAAAAAAAGTACTTCTAGTATTGAGATTAACCTGAAAATATTATATAATTTTTGAAAACTATATTGAGTAGGTATTCAACTACTTTTTGAATGAGGTGGCCTTTTATTTAGCAATTTACCAATAAATAAAAATACGATTCACTCCTTTGGGCCAATTTTCTTGGAAATTGATATTCACATAGTAAAGGAAGAAATATGAATGATTTAAAGATAAATTTCAGGTAATATACAGTTTCTTGTTCTTGAGGAATTTTCATGAACCATTAGGACTCTAGCAAGTCTCTACTTAGGGATATTTATTGTCTGAACCACATAAATAATATATAAGTAAACACACCTAAGATTCTCTAACCAGTAAATGAAAGACGGCATACTGAGTAACACAACCCATGTTAGCAAGTTCATCACGGTGCTGTGCATGCGGAGACTGTCTTCAGCATCACTAGCAGATAAGCGGAGATGCTGGGCAGAAGTGTCTTTATGGTGATTGAATTTTTTCTCACTTCTTCTAGAGTGTTTGGGATTCTAGAAAAGAATAAACCAAAAATATCACATCTAAGTAAATAAAAATAAATTTAAGATATTATCTTATGTAAAATCATACTCAATTTAACAGCTAAATAAGTACATCTTTCTATTACCAAAATACTGAAATTATCTTGTTTAAAAGTTTTGTAAAATGGTTACAGTTATAAACCTTTTATTCCTTTAATTTGCCATTTTCACTGCTGGGAATAAATCTTCTAAGCAATTATTCAAAGTAAAAATTATAAGACGATAATTTTTAGAAATAATAAAAATAATGCAAGTACTGAAAAAGATGAAATTAAACTTAGTATGATTTAAGTCTATTTTAAGGTTCATTAGGTTCATTTTTCTGAAAGTTAATTAAACACATAATACTGTATTTTTTAAACACTGTAAAATCTTAACTTAAAAAAAACAACAAACTCACATTTTCCCATGCTCTTTCTTTAAAGTTATGCAGAGTTTTGAAAATGAAACTTACCACAGGCTGGCTATTTTTCAAAGTTGTTAGGATGGCTTGGAGATGAACAATCTAGGAAAAAGAAGTGACTCTTAATTTTACTTTTATTTTGAAACAAAAACTATAATACGCCTTTTGTATTAAAACTAAGAAATGCTGTAATGCAAAATCTTAAAAATTTAAACTGAAAATTCATTTAAGCATTTAAAAAATAATTGTTTAGAGACCACAAAACAATAACTATACATGCTTGCTATCATGGATAAAAAGACATAAATGGAAACAAAACAGAGGACAATATCCTGCTGGGCCAGGATATACTGTCACACCTTTTACATTGTGTAAAAGCTTGTTTTTGAATGACGCTTTGCTACAGCAACTTAATGTGTCTGTGAGCCAAAGATCTGATTATATTCAATATAGTAAAATAACTTAATATATCTTACATATTTTAAAATCTCTGAAAATCTGAACCCAATTATATATAGTGGTGAAATGTTTGTAACAATCAGAGAAAAATCTGTAAATTTATTGTATTAGGTTTCCTTAAATTAAGTATTTGAGAAAGTTTTGCTTATTGGGTCAGTTGTTTGAAATACTAATTAAAAAAATACTAAAAATATTATATAATAAATCAAAGTAGCCCTAAATAATTTTTTCAGATGCATATAAATTTCCTTTGGATAACTGAAAATAATCTATAATATCTATATATTAGAGTTAAAAGCAGAGGCAAATATACCTTTGTTTAAAAAAGAAAACAAAGTTTCCACTCTTATGTCAACTAGCTATAAGATTAATGTGGAGAGTATGTACTTGTATATACTGAATTTAATAAGCAGGAGAGGTCAGCCATCTCAGAAATGTTTTTTGCTTTCTCTGTAAAATTATTAGCCTAGTTAATCATCTTCTGATTCTTCAGCAGCATTTGTAACACTTTACATTCTCTTAGTGTGATTATTGCCAGCTTGATCCCACTTTTTGTTTGTTTCTCATCCAGTTTCAAAGAGAGATGTGAATAAAAACTGCTCCAGTAAAATGTTAAAAAAAGAAAAGTTAACACTTGGAAGAGCAAGAAGCAACTGGAAACAGATTACATCTTCTCCCTCTGTTTATTACCAAAAAATACACCAACTGAAATCAATAATTTCAGCTGTCTAGTTAACTGTATGTAATTTAAATAACTAAGATGGCTTATAAAAATCTTTACAGTTAAACCCATCACATAACAGAAGGTTACTACCTGGATAATTTTTTGTTAATGATGTCTACAGGACATTCTAGGCCTGCTTACTACAAAGCTTGACCATTTGCTTTCACTGGTCTGACATACCTTAAACATGTAGTAAAGATAGGAGAGAAGTATAGCAAGCGCTCCACAAGTTACCCAACTAACTGTGATCAGAACAACTGTCAAAATGGGCAAGTGTGGTGATGGCATCTTGATATCTTTAGGAAGTTCAGAGGGTCTGAAATTACAAGAACAAAGTTTTAAAGCTATATTTATCAAGCCACATATAAGAAGAAAATGACATAGTATGCTCTCAGCCTCTACTGCTTATTAATATGCAAATATCACAAGGTAAACAGTAAGGGTTTTTTTTGTTTTCTTTTTGAGTCAGAGCCTCACTCTGTCACCCAGGCTGGAGTGCAGTGGCATGCTCATGGCCACCACAGCCTCAACCTGCTAGGCTCAGGCAATTCTTCCACCTCAGCCTTCCAAGAAGCTGGAACCACAGGTGTGCACCACCATGCCCAGCTAATTTTTTAATTTATTGTTGAGGCAAGGTCTCGCAATGTTGCCCAGGCTCGTCTTGAACCCCTGAGCTCAGGCAATTCTCTTGCCTCAGCCTCCCAAAGTGTTGGGATTACAGGCGTGAGCCACCACGCCTGGCAGTAAGGTATTTTTTAATAGAGGCAGTTGGTTCCAAATATTTGACTTTAAGTTCTTTAATACACCATGATAGCTCCTCTTCCACTTAGATACACTATGACTGATACATGAATTAAGGGAGGAAAAAACATTACCAAAGATAACCATTAATTATAGAAGCTCTGCCATGCATCTCCCAAATGGATAGAAGGAGAAACAATTTTCTATTTCGTAAAGGCTTTAGATCACTCAGACGCTGATGTCCTGTCAGAATCCCCTGTCTGAAGCACCACACCACATTCCCCTCTGTTGTAGGAAATGACATGACATATCTGGTAAGAAGAGTGGCAATGAGAATCAGATTGGTGATTACCAGGAAAGCCTGTCAGTAACTTCACACTGTGTCTTTGAGGTTATAAAAAAACTCTAGGCAATGTTTTTTGAGCCTTTATACATCTCATCTAATCTGATGCTAATATCTTGATTGTAGTCTCTTGTCCTCAGGCTTGATTATAAAAGTCAGCATACAAAAGCACTACCATGCGAGAAACAATTCCTCCTGGGAAACTTGTCACAATTATGAAATTTAAAAAATACCCATGTCACTTGTCAAACTTTTAAAAATGAACTCTTGAGCATTAAAGTAAAAATCAAATGTAGCATTTAACTTGTAACACATGACTGGCTTTTACAAAGACATAATTTGGAAACTAACCCATACTTTTGCTAGTTACACATTTTTCCTTAGAAAATAGTTTAGTGAAAACAATTTAAGGTTCCTTATCAGAAAATAGTTGCTTTCTTAACTAAAGCAGTAAGAAAGCTTTGACTCACTCACTCTTTACCTTTTCAAAGCTAGCCACAATGAGGAAAGGAGCCTCACAGATGCCGAAGAGAGCAGGTCACCCCAGTAGGCAGTGCACGTTCCAAACAGAAAGAGAATTAAGGACACCAGAGGGAAACACATGCTCTGACTTGTCAGAACGATGACATCCAATTCTGGTAGCAACAACATGTCCCATAATTCCTTAAACCATTTATACCTGTGGACAAAAGAAAACAAAATTAAAGCAAAAAACCCCCAACAACTTTAAGGATTTAGTGTTTGACCATTCACTGAGTGGTCATAAAGTTCCATGATACTTAATATATAATTATAATTAGAAACAAATTTTTAATTATTTTGTGGAACAAGTCATTTGTCTTCCAAGAGAACCTACTGAGTTCTGAGTATCAATATAGCTTTAGTTCTCCTTGCAGGAAGTAATGTGGTTGTTTGTTTGTTTTTTATAGAAAACCAAGAGTTAGTTGTAATGATGGAAGACAAGAGATCTAAGTAATGATTCTTAACCAAAATTCACAAAATATTAGTAACTTAAGAATGGAATGTTCACTAGGGTAGAGAGGTCTAAAAAAATATACTTTGGGAAGTAAGAGAAAGTGATTAGAGAGGCATTGCTTCATTAGTATACTATAATGATTTGTCTTTGAATCTAGGATACTCAAAGTTCATGAACCATATATACCTAATTGCAAACACTGAAGTCCTGGTATCTTTACAGTCTAAGTTTAGATTGACATATAAATTCGATAATTATTTTTGAAATGATTATGACTACTGAAATATATTTGCTATAATTATTAGGCTTTTGCATAAGGGAAAGTAATCACATTCAATGAAACAAGTAAATCACCAAATGTGTATGAAAATTTATTATGCATTGTGGAACCACAATTTTTTATATAAAAAAATTAAAATCATTATCACATATAATAAAACTTACCCCAACAGAAACTTAATCATAATTACAAAAGGATCCACTTTGTATGGTTTGGCTTCTTTATCCAACAAGGTAGCATATTCTAAGCAATAACCTGGTGATTGAAAAAAATTTATATGCATCAGAGAACTCATGGCACTTAAGTATAAGATATATACTGCATTCTCTGTAAGAGCAACATATTTTATGTCAGATCAGCAAGAGTCTTCATTACTATCACAGAGACTCTTTTTGAAAGATTACTAATTAATGTAATTCAATGGTTCTTATACAAGAGTATACATTTAATCACTTGTGAAATAAATTCAGGAAGTCAAAGCTGGGGTTTCACTATTTGAATTTTTACAAAGTTCCACAGGTGATTTTTAAAACAGCTTATTGAATATAATTCTCATATTATACAGTTCACTTATTTAAAGTATATACAATTCAGTGGTTTTTAGCATATTCAGAGTTGTACATCCATAACCACAATTTATCCTAGAACATTTTTATTACCCCCCAAAGAAACTCTGGTCCCCTTAACTGTCACCTCAGACCACCATTCCTAGACCACCACTAACCTACCATCTCTCTCCACAGTTGTGCCATTTCATATACATGGAATCATATATTATGTAGGCCTTTGTAACTGGCTTCTTTCACTAAGCAATTTTCAAGATTCATCCATGTTATATTAATGACATGTATCAGTATTTCATTTATCTTTATTGCTGAATAATAATATTCCATTGCAAGGATGTACCACATTTTATTTATCCATTCATCAATGGATGGGCATTTTGGTGGTTCCACTTTTTGGCTGTTATGAACAATACTCCTATGATCATTTGTGTAAAAGTTTTTGTATCCTTGTATATTTTCATTTCTTGGTTATATTCCCAGGAATGAAGATGCTAAGTTATGTAGTAATTCTAAATTTGATCATTTGAGGAATTGTCAGACTGTCTTCCAAAGTAGCTATATCATTTTACATTCCCACCAGCAGTATATGAGGATTCCAATTTTCTATATCCTCATTAAAACTTGTTATTATCTATCTTTTTTATTATAGTTATTCTAGTGAGTATAATCCATACATGACTTTTGATAAGCATGCTTGGTTCAGAACTACTTTAACTGGTTGGAAATATAATCCTATACTTAACTCCTCTAGATCAGCTATCCCCAACCTTTTTGGCATCAGACAATTTTTCCCACGGACAGTGTGGGAGATGGGGGATCATCAGGCATTAGGTTCTCATTAGGTGCATACAACCTAGATCCCTCGCATGCGCAGTTCACAATAGAGTTCTCACTCCTATTAGAATCTAATGCTGTTGCTGGCCTGACAGAAGATGGAGTTCTGCTTGCCTGCTGCTCACCTCCTGCTGTGCAGTCCAGTTCCTAACAGGCCAGACCAGTGCCAGTCTGTGGCCCAGAGGTCTGGGGACCTCTGCTCTAGATTAACCAACATCAAATGTCTCTGAAGTTTCTGTAGACCCTCTAGATGTAAATTCTGTATGTTTGAGAATCAATTATCTAGTCACTTGAAACTAAGAAAAATAAGATGTGTTTTTTAGACTTTCAAAACAAAACAGACATTTATATCAAGTTTGACTGATATCATACTGTCAGAATAATCTCTTAATTAAAAGGTAGGGTCTAGAGCAATTCATACTGAATGTCACTTCCCTCTTCCTGGAATACAGGTTAAATCAGGTTAAAATGAACATTAGGGGCAGACTGGAAGTTGTATAAGTCACTGAAGGGCACTGGGTAGCTGTAGAAGGATATGGGTGAGGGGATTTATGGATTGCTTTTATATATTCTGGCCCAACTCTTTCTTCCTATCTCCTGCCTCCCTTAGTTACCACGCAAGTTCAACAAAAGAAAGTTTCAACTTCTGTGAAATGATTCTGACTGCTATGCTCTTGGAGTATTTTGTCCACCATACTAGGTGTTCTATATCTGCCTCTCCAGAGCCACACTCCAACCCTTCTCTGCTCAGAACTCTGGGAGGTCAATGTCTGTGAACTGGCTTCTAGTGAGGGTCAGTGAATGGGAGGTACTGGCAGAAGGAAGGGTGGAAAAGGATACGGTTAGCGTGCATCCCCTCATCTTTTTCCTGCCGAGCCACAAGCTGGCAGTGGCTGCAATGTTCCTGTCCCCAAGGCTGCAACTCCAACAATACTGCCCACTTCTAAAGCCCCAGATTTGTCCCTCTCTTGTCTTGGTACCTAGAATTACTAGATGGCTCTGTCGCTAGTCCAGTATCATCTTTCATAGGTTTCCCTTGATGTGCACAGAAGACCTTTGAAATAGTACCTTTATTAAAACTCAATTACTCTATTCAGTGTGCCTGGATTTAACTGACAGCTGATACAACCCAAATATTCTACTCAATGCCTGCTGTGTGCTGGCACTGTGTTAGGTACTAGGAATGGAATGGAGAACAAAGTGAGGCCCTACATTTTAAGAAATTCTTAGAATAGAAAAAAAACTTCAAGGACCAGAGTATAAAATGGAGAAAACAAGTGAGGAATTTTCTTGGGGATGTCTTAAAACTTAGAGGATCTCAAACTCCTGCAGGTTTGGAAGAGAAGGACCATTAATGTTAAGAACCATCTATCGTCCTTAACCACATGTAGGATGAAAAAGAAGTATTAACACATTGGCTCGTGAAAAGACGGAGAGAAAAAAGGCAAGGAGAGAGGAAGACAAGAAGGAAAGAATGGAGGGAGGGGAATAGGAGGGGGAAGGAAGAGGAATGGAGAGAGGGAAGAAGGAGACACACACACCGGGATAACACAGGAGGCAGGGCGCACATGCTTGCTAACAGATGTGGATGTATGATGAGGTATTCTTGTAGCAGCAGCACTGAAAGAAGAGGGGAGGGGACGAATGGGAAGAGAGCTGACTCTGATCAAGCCTACAGAAAACAGAAGGTATGAAGACATGTTCAGCTCCACCTTGGGGAGGTAATCAGCAAAATCCAAACTGTAGAAAACTCAAAAGTAAAAAAAAAAACAGTTTTATTCAGTGAATTATAAGGGGGGAAAGAGATGGCAGATATGACCAATGTTTAAACTATGAAAGTTAACAGAATAAAAAAGGAGTCACCTGTGTTCAAAACAAAACAAAAAGAACCCTGACAGAGTCAGGGAAGGGAGGACTCTCATGCTTGTATACCTGATAACAAAACTATTACAAAAGACTACAAAAACCACAACCTGCACAAAGGTCACTGTAACCTTACACACAAAAAAATACTTCTCTGAGGACATCTGCCCAGCAATTATTTGTCCAACCTTGGGCTGGCACTACCCTTGTTACTGATACTATGGTCAAGACATTCATTTCAAAATAATTATGTAATATTCCTTATTTTCCATTTAACACTCTTTGTCCTCCTTTACCTCCCTGAATATGCACAGTTTACTGTGGCACATGTATTCCCATTGCAACACCCTATCATTTTCTTTTAGAGAAACACTCTGTTATCTGACAAAAGTTAAAGAAACTAATGGCCAACTGCAATGTGTGGATATTATTTGAAAACTATTTTTAAAAAATTTTAAAAATCATTTGACTCTTAAACAACAAATGGAACAATGAAGAAATAAAAAAGGAAATTTTAAAATTCCTCAAGACAACCAAAAATGAAAACACAACATGCCAAAAGCTTTGGGATATAGCAAAGGCAGTTCTAAGAGGAAAGTTTACAACAATAAATGCCTACATCAAAAAAGTAGAAAGACTTCAAATGCATAATCTAATGATGAACCTCAAGGGACTAGAAAACTGAGAACAAAATCAAAACGTAGTAGAAGGAAAAGAATAATGAAGATCAGAGAAGAAATAAAAGAAATTGAGACCAAAAAAAAACCCCCATCACCTGTGGACAAGCTTCAAGGAAAAAAAATACAAAAGATGAATGAAGCAAAACAAAAAGTTGGTTTTTAAAAAAAGTTAACAAAATTAACAAATTTCTAGCTAGACTAAGAAAAAAAGACATAGATAAATAAAACTGGAGATGAAAATGGAGACATTACAACTGATACCATAGAAATACAAAGGACCACTAGAGATTTTTATGAACAACTACATGCCAACAAAGTGGAAAACTGATAAGATATGGATAAATTCCTGGACACATACAATCTAAGACTAAATTAAGAAGAAATAGAAAATCCTAACAAACCTTCACCAAGTACAAGGATTGAAAGAGTAATAAAAAGTCTTATATTAAAAAAAAAGTCCAAGCCGGGCTCGGTAGCTCAGCCTGTAATCTCACGCTTTGGGAGGCTGAGGTGAGTGGATTGCCTGAGCCCACGGGTTCGAGACCCACCTGGGCAACTTGGTGAGCCCTCATCTCCACAATAAATAAAAAAAAATCAG
Organism: Tarsius wallacei; assembly: GCA_963574415.1. Lineage (NCBI taxonomy): Eukaryota > Metazoa > Chordata > Mammalia > Primates > Tarsiidae > Tarsius > Tarsius wallacei. The sequence continues at coordinate 2,949 of CAUYQG010066194.1, read as the reverse complement.
CCGGGCGTGGTAGCGCGTGCCTGTAATTCTGGCTACTTGGAAGGCTGAGGCGGAAGGATCGCCCGAGACCAGCAGGTCGAGGCTGCAGTGGCTGGGAGCAGCCACTGCACTCCAGTCGGGGTGACAGTGTGTGACTCCAACTAAAAAAAAAAAAAAAAAAAAAAAGTCCAGGACCTGACTAAATCAATGCTGAATCCTACCAAAACCTTAACGAAGAACTGATATCAATTATACCCAAACTATTCCAAAAAACTGAAAAGGGAATATATCCAAATTCATTCTATGAGGCCAGCACTATCCTGATACAAAAACCAGAAAATAACACAAGAAAAGAACACTACAGGCCAATATGCCTGATGAACACAGGTTCAAAAATCCTTAACAGATACTACCAAACTGAATTCAACAATACATTAAAAAGAACATTCACAATGATCAAGTGGAATTTATCCTAGGAATGCAAGGATGATTTGACATACACAAATCAATAAACATGATATATCAAATTAATGAAACCAAGAATAGAGAGCATGTGATCATTTTAATAGATGCTGAAAAAGCATTCCATAAAATTCAACAACCTTCATGATAAAAACTCTCAACAAACTGGGTATAAAAGGAACATACCTCAAAATAATAAAGACCAACTATGACAAGCTCACAGCTAATATCATAAATAGGTCAAAACTGAAATCTTTTCCTCTAAGATCTAGAACAAGACAAAGATGCCCACTTTCACCACTCTTATTCAACATAGTACTGGAAGTCCTAGCCAGAGCAGTTAGGCAAGAGAAAGAAAAACTGCATCCAAATTGGAAAGGAGGAAATAAAATTGTCCTTGTTCACAGATGACATGATCCTCTATTTAGAAAAACACAGACTCCACCAAAAAAATGTAAAAATTGATTTTTGAAATTTAGTAGAAGTTACAGGACACAAAAATCAATATACAAAAATCAATAGCCTTTCTATACACCAACAGTGAACAACCTGAAAAATAAATCAAGAAAGCAATCTCATTTACAATAGCTACAAAATAAATTAAAATCCAAAGGAAGAAATTTAATGAAAGAAGTGAAAGGTTTCTACAATGAAAACTATAAAATACTGAAGAAGGAAATTGAAGAGGACACAAAAACATGGAAAACAATCCCATATTAATGGGTTGGAAGAGTTAATATTGTTAAAATGTCCTTACTACACCTACAATGATCTCCAGGTTCAATACCATCCCTATCAAAGTACCAATGACATCCTTCACAGATGTAGAAAATCCTAAATTTGTATGGAACCACAAAAGACCTCAAATAGCCAAAGCAGTCCTGAGCAAAAAGAACAAAGCTGGAGGTATCATAATACCTGACTTCAAAATATACTACAAAACAACATGATATTGGCATAAAAACAGACACACAGACAAATGAAACAGAAAGAGAACCCAGAAATAAATCCACTCATTTACAGTCAATTCATTTTCAATAAAAGTATCAAAATAAATACTGGGGAAAGAACAGTCTCTTCAATAAATGGTGCTGAGAAAACTCGATATCCATATACAGAAGAAGGAAACTAGACTTTGGTCTCTCATCATATATAAAAATCAAATCAAAATGGATTAAAACTTAAATCTAAGACCTGAAACTATGTACTTACTGGGCAAAGATTTTTTTAGGTAAGACCTTAAATGCACAGGGAACAAAAGCAAAAATTGACACATGGGGTTATATGAAGCTAAAAAACTTCTGCACAGCAAAAGAAACAATCAACAAAGTGAAAAGACAATCCACAGAATGGGAGAAAATATTTAAATATTTGAAAATTATCCATCTGATAAGAAATTAATAACCAGAATCTATAAGGAGCTCCAACAACTGAATAGCAAAAAAACCCCAAATAATTCAATTAAAAACAATCTGAACAGACATTTCTCAAAAGAAGACATACAAATGGCCAACAGATATACTTAAAAATATTCAGCATCACTAATCATCAGAGAAATGTAAAGCCACAATGAGATATCATCTTACGCCAGTTAAAATGACTTGTACCAAAAGACAGAAAATTGGCCAGGCTCGGTGGCTCAGCCTGTAATCCCAGCACTTTGGGAGGCCAAGGCGAGTGGATTTCTTGAGCCCGCAGGTTCAAGACCAGACCGGGCAACTTGGCGAGACCTCGTCTCTACAATAAATCAAAAATTAGCCAGGCAAGGTAGCGCACGCCTATAGTTCTGGCTACTTGGAAGGCTATGGCAGAAGGATCACTGGAGTCCAGCAGGTCAACGCTGGGGTGGCAGTTAGTGTGCCACTGCACTCCAGCCTGGGCGATGGAATGAGACTACAACAAAAAAAAAAAAAAAAAAAAAAAGACAAAATAATAAATGCTGTGAAAATGTGAAAAAAAAGGAACACGAGTACACTACTGGTGGGAATGTAAACTAGTACTGCCACTATGAAAAACTGTATGGAGGTACCTAAAATATGAAAAAAATAGATCTACCATATATGATCCAGCAATCTTATTGCTGAGTATATATCGAAAAGAAAAGAAGCTGGGCTTGGTGGCTCAGCCTGTAATCCCGTGCTTTGGGAGGCTGAGGTGAGTGGATTGCCTGAGCCCCAGGTTTCGAGACCCGCCTGGGCAATTTGGTGAGACCTCATCTCTACAATAAATCAAAAAAATTAGCCGGGCGTGGTAGCGCACGCCTGTAGTTCCGGCTACTTGGAAGGCTGAGGCGGAAGGATCGCTGGAGCCCAGCAGGTGGAGGCTGCAGTGGCTGGGAGCAGCCACTGCACTCCAGTCTGGGCGACAGAGTGAGACTCCAACTCAAAAAAAAAAAAAGTACAAAAGTAGTTCGGGTGTGGTGGCTCATGCCTGCAATCTCAGCACATTGGGAGGCTGAGACAGGAGGATTTTTGAGGCCAGGAGTTTGAGACTAGCCTAGGCAACATA
>CAUYQG010066191.1:0-22105 GCA_963574415.1 Tarsius wallacei | reverse complement strand
AATTTTTTAACTCCTTCATAGAATATGATACTTTTTGAGGACAAGGAACACACCATATTGCCAGTAATTAACCTAATGCTCAAATCTCAGCCAAACCTCAGTTTGTATTGGTGAATCTGTGCTGTGCTAAGCATAAATGATGTACTTTGACTTCAAAGATTATGTATTTGGTTCATGGCTATATGCTAATGTTTCATTTATTATGCTTAATTTGCAAAATATTTGATTGACACCTGTAAGTATTTTAGACAAAAAAGGCAGAAAAATGTTGACTGAATTCAAGGCTAAATAGTCTGAAAATGTGACCAGCAGAAAGTATTTCCACAATAATTATTGAATTTCTGCTCCTGCCTGGAATCTCTTTCAATATGTAACATTTTTATTTATTTATTTTTATTTATTTTTGAGTCAGAGACTCACTCTGTCACCCAGGCCGGAGTGCAGTGGCATGATCATGGCTCATCTCCGCAGCTTAGACCTGCTGGATTCAGGTGATCCTTCTGCTTCAGTCTCTCCAGTAGCTGGAACCATGGGTGTGCACTACAACACCTGGCAAATTTTTTGATTTATTGTAGAGACGAGGTTTTGCCAAGTTGCCCAGGCTAGTCTCAAACTCCTGGGCTCAACCAATCCTCCCACTATGAATGAGCCACCACATCTGGCCAGCATATAACATTTAGAATCAACAGGTTAAAATTTTCGAAGAAGTATCTTTTTTTTTGTTGTTTGAGTTGTAGTCTCACTCCGTCGCCCAGGCTGGAGTGCAGTGGCCGCTCCCGGCCACCGCACCCTCGACCTGCTGGGCTCTGGCAATCCTTCCGCCTCAGCCTTCTAAGTAGCCGAAACTACAGGTGTGCACTACCATGCCCAGCTAATTTTTTGATTTATTGTAGAGACGAGGTCTCACCAGGTTGCCCAGGGTGGTCTCAAACCTGCGGGCTCAGGCAATCCTCTTGCCTTGGCCTCCAAAGTGCTGGGATTACAGACTTGAGTCACTGCACCCAGATACCATTTATAGTTAACATGTATTTTGAGTTAAGATAATTGAGAATATGTGAATAGCTCAGTCTTCATCCCATCTTCCCCACTGATTTTAGAATCCATTAATGTTCCCTGGTTGATTTAGTTATTGCTAGCATGCTCTTATTTTATCATTCTTTCTGTATTCATTAGTTATTATTCCATTGTACAAAAGAGCCTTCCATTCCACCCATTTAATATATTTGCATCAATCTAGATTCATAAGTTACTATTTTAATGAGTTATTACCAGTTTATTGTTACTGTCGTTATTAATTTGATGCTCAGTTTGGCAGGTAGAAGCCCCTTCCAAAAGGTTTGAGCATCATTTGTACATATTTCTATCATTTCTGGGCACTCTTCCTTCTGGTACAACTAAATGTTTCTAAGTTCATATTGTACATTTTCAGGTATAGTCCTGAAATCAGTTACTTCTTCAGATTCTTTAGATCTGGTTTCTCTTAGTGGATTTTGTTTTAAAAACATGATCAAGACATACATTTGGTTATTCCTACTTCTATATTGCTAATCCTAGTTCCCATTAGTGCAAGGAATGAATTTGCATATGAATCTCTCTCTCTCTCCTCCCTCCACCCAATATACGAGGGAGATAAAAAACAAAACAAAACAACACCCACCCAGAATTATCTTTTGGAGGGTGGAGCCCTTGTAGTATAGGCTTCCCTTGCTAGTTAAGTGTTCTAGGAACCCATTGGCATCAGTGTACCAGCAGCTAGCATTGTTGTGAAGCTGTGTTCCGCTTCAGTGAATTTGTGTGTGTGTGGCAAACAGGTGACTGGTTCTCCACTATGACAATACACCTTTTCATATCATGCTGAGTGTTTAGCAGTTTTTGACTAAAAACAGCATGATACCTGTGCCCCACCATACCTGTTCATCAGATCACAGGAACAGAGTAGATTAATGCCCTCCTGTGGGAGTGAATTCTTATTCTTGCAGGAATGGATTAGCTCTTACAAAAGCAGATCGGTTTTTCTTTGTTATTATTATTTTTTAAAGTCTGGCTTCCTCAGTTTCTCTCTCTTGCTTCCTCTCTTGCAATGTGATCTCTTTGCACACTCCTATACCCCATCTGTTTTCTGCAATGAGTGGAAACAGCATGAGGCTCTCACTATAAGCTCAGCAGATGGTGCCATGTTTCTTGTATTATACTTCCTGGCCTGCAGAACTATGAACTAAATAAATCTCTCTTCTTTATAAGTTACCCAGCCTAGATATTCTGTTATATCAATATAAAACAGACTGAGACACTTTAAATATAATGAATAATCTATACCACCCAGGTTTAACCAAAATAATGTAAGAATAGTTCTTAATAATTTTATAACTGAGGATAACTCCTCTGACACTCTCAGAGTCAGGCAACTTGGTGCCACCCAAATGGAAATGCTAGAACAGGAGATTTTCTGCAAGACTGTGAATGAGCAGAGCCCAGGTTCGTAAAGGCCTTCACTGGCATAGGAAAAAAAAAAGGGGAATCTCAGATCACACTTTTAGCTCTGTCAGGGTAACCAGTGTCAAAGTACTTTGCAAAAAATACAGAGAGGGACTTTCTCTAATTTTCAGACATAATTTTCAGCCAAGGACAGTCCATTCACATCAAAAGCTCTTTCTTTGTAGGGATTTTGGATGAGGCAAGTTAGGTACAAATCAAAGGAGGTGACAAAAGATCCAGTAATGAAGAAAATAATATATTCATGTGAAATTGTTTTGAAATATGTATATATATTGTGAAATGACTAATGAAGCTAATTAACATATGCATTGTATCACATATCATTTTTGTGGTAAGAACACTTGAAATCTATTCTTTTAGTAATTTTCAAGAATACAGTACATTGCTATTAACTGTAGTCACCATATTGTATAATAGATCTCTTGAATGTATTCCTCCTGTATAATAAAATTTTGAATCCTTTAACCAACATGTCCCCAATCTTCTCTTCCCTACCCCAGGCCCTGGTAACCACCATTCTACTTTCTGCTTCTTTAACTTCAACTGTCTTACATCCCATGTATAGATGAGATAATACTGTTGCTTTTCTGTGCTTGGCTTATTTCACTTAACATCCTCTAGCTTAATTGATGTTTTACTAAATGACAGGTTTTTCTTCTTTTTAAAATAAAAATAATTATATATGTGTATATATACACACTCACACATACATACATACATATGAATATGGATATTTAGTGCACTCCAGATCTTGACTGTTGTGAAAAATACTGCAGGATTTCCTTTATTTACTAATTTTATTTCCTTTAGCTATATACCAAGGGGTAGAACTGCTGGATTATTTGGCAATTCTATTTTTAATTTTTTGAGGAACTTCCAAATTGTTTTCCATAATGGCCGTACTAACTTACATTCCCACCAACAGTGTGCAAGATTTCTCTTTTCTCCATATCCTGGCCAACACTTATCTTTTGTTTTGTTGATAATAGCCATTATAACAAGTGTGAGGTAATACTGTGGTTTTGATTTGCATTTCTCTGAAGAGTAGTGATTCTGAGCATTTTAAAAAATATTTGTTGACCATTTGGATGTCTTCTTTGAGAAACGTCTAGAAACGTCTATTCAGATCCTTTGCCATTTTTCAATTGAGTTATTTGTGTGTTTACTATTGAGTTGTTTGAGGACTTTATATATTTTGGATATTAACTCTTATCAGATATATGCTTAGCAAATATTTCATCTTATTCTTTAGGCTGTTTCTTCACTCTATTTATTGTTTTCTTGACTGTAAAGAAGATTATTAGTTTGATGAAATCCCATTTGTCTATTTTTGCTTTTGTTGCCTGTGTTTTTGTGTTCATATCCAAAAATCATTACCTAGACCAATGTCATGGGGATTTTCCCCTAGGCTTTCTTGTAATAGTTTTACAGTTTTGAGTCTTAAATGCTTATGTCTTTAATCCATTTTTTCCTAATTTTGTAGATGTTGTGAGATGAGGATCTATTGTAATCTTCTGCATGTGGGTATCCAGTTTTCTCAGCACCTTTTATTGAGACTGTCTTTTCCCCAATGTGTACTTTTGGCACTTCTGTTAACAACCAAACGTGTGAGTTTATGTCTGGGCTATTATGTTCTGTAGGTCTACATGTCTGTTTTTATGCCAGTATCATGCTGTTTTGGTTACTATGGCTTTGTCGATACTTTAAAGTCAGGTATTGTAATGCCTCCAGTTTTGTTCTTTCTGTTCAAGATTTTTCAAATCTTTTTTTTTCTTATTTTTGCTATTCAGTCTTTTGTGGTTCCATACAAATTTTAGAATTGTATTTTCTATTTCTGTCAAAGATATCACTGGAATTTTGGTACAAATTGCATTGAATCTGTAGACGACTTTGAGTAGTTTGGACATCCTAATCATGTTAATTTTTCCATTTCATGAACATGGAATATCTTTCCACTTATTTGTCTCTAATTTATTTCATCAACATTTTGTAATATTCAGTGTACAGATCTTTTGTCTCCTTGGTCAAATTTATTCCTATGTACTTTATTTTTTGTAGTTATTGTAAATGATTTTTTTCCTTGATTTCTTTTTCAGAGAGTTCACTATTGGTATACAGAAACACTTTTGTAAGTTGATTTTTTTTTATCCTGCAACTTTATAGGATTTATTTATTAGTTCTAACCATTTTTGGTGGAGCCTTTAGGGTTTTTCATATATCATGCCATTTGCAAACAGGGAAAATTTAACTTCTTCCTTTCCAACTTGGATGCCTTTGATTTCTTTCTCTTTTTAATTGCTCTGGCTAGGACTTCCTGTACTATGTTAAATTGAATAGATAAGAATGAGCATCCTTGTCTTTTTCCTAATCTTAGAGGAAAAGCTTTTTTAACTTTTCACCATTTAGTATGAGGATAGCTGTGGGTTCATCATACATGGCATTTATTTGTTGTGCATTTTATTTATTTATTGTGTTGAAGTATATTCCTTCTATACGTAATGTGTTGAGAGTTTTAATCATAAATGTGTGTCGAATTTAGTCAGATGCTTTTTCTTCATCTTTTGAGATGATCATATGGTTTTTTTGTCCTCAATCTATGGTATAGCTCATTAACAAATTTGCATATATGGAACCATCTTTGCATCCCTGGGATAAATATGACTAGTTCATGATAATCCTTTTAATGTGCTGTTTAATTCGGTTTGCTAGTATTTTGTTGAGGATTTTTTGCATCTTTGTTCCTCAGGGATACTGGACTATAATTTTCTTTTCTTATAGTGTCCTTTTTTGGCTTTGCAATCAGAGTATTGCTGGCCTCAAAAAATGAGTTTGAAAGTATTCCACCTTCTTCAATTTTTTTGGAAGAGTTTGATAAGGATTGGTATTTTCTCTCCCTTAAATGTTTTATAAAATTCAGCAGTGAAGACTTCAGATCCTGGGCTTTACTTTGATGGGAGATTTTTTTTTTTTTCCATACTGTCTCAATCTCCATACTCATTAATGGTCTGTTTAGATTTCTATTTCTTCATAATTCAGTCTTGGTAGATTGTGTTTAGGAATTTTTTTTTTTTTTTTTTTAGCTTATCCAGCTTGTTGGAGTAGAACTGTTCTTAGTAGTCTCTTATGATCCTTTGTATTTCTATCAGCTATAATGTCTCCTCTATCAATTCTTACTTTATTTAGTTGTCTTCTTTTTTTCTTGGTCTAGCTAACGGCTTCTTGATTTTATCTTTAAAAAATCTCTTAGTTTTTGTTTTTTCTAGTCTTTATCTCATTTATTTCTGCACTGATATTTGCCATTTCTTTGAGCTTAGTTTGTTCTTGTTTTTCTAGTTTCTTAAGCTATAACATTAAGTTGTTTATTAGAGTGTTTTCTTCTTTTTTGATTTAGGCATATATTATTATAAACTTCCCTCATAGAACTGAATTTCTCACATCCCATGTGGTTTGGTATGTTGTGTCTCTATTTTTGTTTGTCTTGAGAGATTTTTTAGATTTCCCTTTTAATTTCTTTATTGACTGATTGGTTGTTCAGAAGCATGTTGTTTAATTTCCATATGTTTCTGAATTTTCCAAAATGTAGTTTCATACCATTGTGGTTGAAGAGGATACTTGATAGGATTTCAGTCTTCTTAAATTTGTTGAGACTTGTTTTATGGCCTAACATATGATCTATCCAGAAAACTGTTCCCTGTGTGCTTGAGAAGAATGTGTATTCTATTGCTATTGAATGGAATGTTCTGTACATGTCTATTAGGTCCATTTGCCTCAAGTGCCGTTGTTTTGTTTTGTTGTTTTGAGTTGGTGTCTCACTCCATCGCCCAGGCGGAAGTGCAGTGGCACACTGACAGTCACCCCAGCGTCAACCTGCTGGGCTCCAGCAATCCTTCCACCTCAGCCTTCTAAGTAGCCGGAACTACAGGCGCGTGCTACCACACCCAGCTAATTGATTTATTGTAGAAATGAGGACTCGCCAAGTTGCCCGGACTGGTGTCAAACTTGCGGGCTCAGATAATCCTCCCATCTCGGTCTCTCAAAGTGCTGGGATTATAGGCTGAGCCACTGAGCCTGGCCTCAAGTGCAATTTAAGTCTGATGTTTTCTTATTACTTTTTTCTTTGGATGATCTGTCCATTGCTGAAAGTGGAGTATTAAAGGATGCTGCTGTTACTGTATTACAGTTTATCTCTTCCTTCAGATTTATCAATATTTTCTTTATATATTTAGGCGCTCTGATATTGAGTGAACATATATTTACAATGGTCATATTCTCTTGATGAACTGACCACTTTATCATTATATATTGACCTTCTTTGTCTCATTTTACAGTTTTTGATTTAAAGTCTATTGTATCAAAGTATAGCTACCTTTGCTCTCTTTTGAATTTAATTGCATGAAATATCTTTTTTAATCCCTTCACTTTCAGTCTGTATGGGTTCTTGCAATTATAAGCTCTGAGTGGTAGGTTCAGAGTAAAATTACATTTTTGTAAATTCCATTCTGTCTTAAAAGTTCTCACTTGCCAAAACTGAGAAGTACTTACTAAATATCCTGGACATTTTGTTTAAAACACTAGTAAAAAGACATACAATTTACTTACAGAAGATATTCAAGATTTCATAATAAAAATTTTTGGTCACTTTTCAGTCTCCTCCATAAACATAGAAGCATCATGAAATCTTGACTTTATCAAAATGAAAGACACCTCCTAGACATGTGCAGACAAGATTGTTATCGTTGTTGCTAGCCAAAGAAAACATACTGGCCTGCCATAAAATCATATTATCAGACTGCGGAACCAGAAGACTACTTCTGGTAATCTGGAAATTCACTGGGGATGAGATGAAGAAAAGAACTGATATAAATCAGATATTCATATCAAATAGTTATATCTATTTGGAACAAAACTGTTTCAGTACATTGTAATTAAGTGAAGACAGCAAATTCCCTCGACTGAAAATGAGGCAAGCAAAGAAGTAATTCTAAAAATATGATTGATGAGTTTGTATTCATTAAAGTCTAAGAAATTATAATAAATTCTTGCTTGAGCATAAACAAAATAAAGTTTAAAAAGTCTGAGTTTTAATAACCCACTTTTCACCGTTTTAATATTTTCAACTTCTTGAACTTTGGAGGAAAACTTACCATTAAAAATGAACAAAACCACTCACACAGGGACACACATTTTTCTTTTCCCCGGGGAGTCCCTTTGATTGCCAGCCCAGCACTGGCCACGTCCACTGGAAGGTCCCAACATTTCGAAGATTCGTGCCACGGTTGTGGATGCCTCTCCCGGTTCTCCGCATTCTTGTCTCTCCCCCACCCCCCATCCCCCCGAATCTGTCACTGAGACGACAGCGCGACCCGCCTTGGCGCCATCGATCCCCTTGATAAACAGTTGCGTTGGTAAAACGGTCTCGCTGAAATGTTCCACGAGAGAAATGTCCAGGGAGAAGAGGCGACAACGTTCCCTCCGCAGTCAGCCCACGTGGCCCGCGGTCCCCCAGCCCCGCGCACCCCCACCCGCGGCTCCAGCGTCGGGTCTCTGCCTGCGGGCGGCGCGGGTTGGTCCCTTATGGCGGGTGCGCGCGCCCTCTGCCGGCGGCCGTTGGGCGCGGCGAAGGGAGATTTGCGCACATGGGCGGTGGCCTCGCGCTGCTTTGTTGGTGTTTCATGGAGGGCGACTCACTGAAATTCCCCACTCCCTGTTCGCTCTGCTGCTGGCCCTGGTGCTGCTCTGCTATGCCCACGTCTGCTCCTTTGGTTGGGATATGCCTTGGAGCCATAGCCTGGAAAATAAGGAAACCGTGCTTTTAAGGTATCTGAAAAGGAACACCTCTAGGATCTGCTGGAATGCCAGGACCCACTTCCAGTTTCCTGAGAAAAGTGTCGATCTCATCAACATCCCGAAGACTCAAACCACTTGTTTCTGCTATCAGATTCTCTAGCGTATTTTCAACCTGTTTAGCACAGAGGACTGCAGTGCTGCTTGGATTAATATCCTCCTGGATAAGTTACCCTATAGCCTTGATCACAAAATAAGAAACGACTGGAGCAAAAGATGAAAATGGAAATTCTTCATGCGTGTTCTACTTGGTTATTGTTGCTTAAAGATTCTCCCAAGGTATTATTTCATACCAGAAGGACTGGGAAGTTGTCAGAAAGAAAACTGAAGTGCTTTTTCTCTCGTTTAATAATTCCTACAGGGGGAAAAATATCAAGAAATAAAGACAAATGTTATACTTTTGACTCTCTTTATTTTCATGGTATTTAAATAATATTTGCTGTCCTAGTGTATGAAATTTGATTTTCTTTTTTTTAAATTTGTATTTTAAAGATGTGGGGTACAATTCAGGGTTAGGTATACAAATGGTCATTGTGCAGATAAAGGTTGCCACACTTTAGTCTCCACCTCGCTTCATTTGAGATTAGGTACCCTTATTGATGTTGTGTGCCCTCTCTCCTGCCAGTTTCCCACTACTGCCAATCCCTTTCTTACAGTTTTATGATAACTGTTCAGGGTCCACTTATGAGTGAGGACATGTGTTGCTCAGTTCTTTGTTTCTGTGATAGATCACTCAGTATTATAGACTCTAAGTCCCATCCAAGTTGTTGCAAAGTTCATAATTTTGTTCTTCTTTATGACTGTGTAATATTCCATCGTGTGTATGTACCACATTTTTTAAATCCAGTCCACTTTCGTGGGCAGCAAGATTGGTTCCGTGTTCTTGCTATTGTGAATAATGCTGCAATAAATATGCGGGTGCTAATCTTTTCCATAGAGTGATTTGTGATCCTTTGGGTATATTGCCAGAAGAGGGATTGCTGGGTCGTATGGAAGGCCAATTTTTGGGTCTTTTAGGAATCACCACACTGTTTTCCTCAGAGGCTACTCTTCTAGTTTACAATCTCACCAACAGTGTAGAAGTGTTTCCTTTTCCCAGCATCCTCTCCAGTATCTGTTGTTTTTTGAGTTATTGATGATGGCCATCCTGACTTGAGTTAGTTGGTATTTCAGTGTGGTTTTAATTTGCATTTCTTTGATGATTAGTGAGGCTGAGCATTTTTTCATGTATCTATTGGTTGCTTGTATTAGCTTCTTTTGAGAAGTGTCTATTTATATCTTTTACCCACTTTGGTACTGTTTGTTTCTTTTCAGTTTCTTGCATATCCTAGATATTAGGCCTTTGTCAGATATACAGTTGGCAAATATTTTTTACCATTCTGTGGGCTGCCTCCCTGCTCTCTTGATGTTTTCTTTTGCTTTGCAGAAGCTTTTCAGTTTGATAAAGTCCCACTGTCTATCTTATCTCTTATGGCGTGGACATTTGGGGTTTTGATGAGGAATTGGCTACCAGTTCCAATTTCCATCAGAGTGTCTCCTGCATTTTCTAGGGTTCTTATAGTTTGAAGTTTTATGTTTAGTCTTTGATCCATTTAGATTTGATTTTTGTGTATGGTGATAGGTAGGGGTCTTGTTTTAGTCTTCTGCATGAGATCAGCATTTACTGAATGTTATCCTCTGAAATTTGATTTTCATGGAAAATCTTCTTTAGAATAGTATTTTGTCAAAGATTTCTGTCATTTAAGGAAATATCTTCTGTAAAAGATAAATAGAAAACTATTATTAGTTTAATAATAATACAAATTTATTCTTCCCTCATAACACAGCTCTATGTAGGTATTTCTAATCAGATGACCTTCCTAGTTGGCTAGTTCTTCTCCAGACAGTGCTTCTTGACCCTACCTTCTATTTGAGGCTTTGCTATCCTTAACATGTGACACATATTGCAACATTGGTGCTGGACTCTATTCCATTCATTGACAAGCTTCTGTAAAGCCAAATAAACCACTGAAAGAGCAGGGAGACGGCCCACAGACTGGGAAAAAATATTTGCCAACTGTATATCTGACAAAGGTCTAACATCCAGGATCTACAAGGAACTCAAATGTGCCAAAAAGAAAAAAAAACAAACAGCCCCATTACAAAGTGGGCAAAAGATATGAATAGACACTTCTCAAAAGAAGACATACGAGCAGCCAACAGATACATGAAGAAGTATTCAGCCTCACTAGTCATTAAATAAATGCAAATTAAAACCACACTGAGATACCACCTGACTCCAGTCAGGATGGCCGTCATCAATAACTCAAAAAAACAACAGATGCTAGAGTGGATACGGGGAAAAGGGAACACTTCTACACTATTGGTGCGAGTGTAAACTAGTACAGCCTCTATGGAAAACAGTGTGACAATTCCTAAAAGACCTAAAAATCATCCTTCCATATGACCCTGCAATCCCTCTATTGGGAATATACCTGGAGGAACTAAAATCACTCTATGGAAAAGATACCTGCACACACATGTTTATTGCAACATTATTCACAATAGCAAAAACATGAATTCAACCATGCTGCCCATCAAAAGAGGACTGGATTAAAAAATGTGGTACATACACACGATGGAATATTACACAGTCATAAAGAAGGACAAAATTATGAACTTTGCAGCAACTTGGATGGACTTAGAGGCTATAATACTGGGTGATCTATCACAGAAACAAAAAACTGAGTACCACATGTTCTCACTCATAAGCGGACCTTGAACAACTCTCGTAATACTATAAGAAAGGAATTGGCAGTAGTGGGAAACCGCCATGGGAGGGTAAAGGTGGGATTGGCAGTAGTGGGAAACTGCCAGGGAGGGGGGCATACCTCATCAAAAAGGGTACCTACATAATGAACATTTGTAAACCTAACCCTGAGTTGTACCCCATATTTAAAATAAAAAAAATTAAAAAATTATTTCTACTATATTAACTTCATATACTCCTTTATCTTACATTTAAGTACTATAGATAAACGGATTTTAGGGATTATGTACTTTAATAATCGAGTTACCTAATTTTCCCTTTTGTCACATTGTTTATACTATTGCTATTATAACACACTTTATTTTGTAGTAGAGTTAGGTATGTCAATAATTTTTTTATTTTTAAGTATTACTCCTTGCATTCTTTCTGATTAAATTAATATTTCATCTTCATTATAGAGCAATAATTTCATGCAAATCATAAACTCTTAAAGATACACATATAACCAAGTTGAAATGAATATACTAGCCCAAGTTCCTTCCTATGATGGAAGAGTGAAACTGGATCAGAGAATTTCTCTTTCCCAATATCTATGGTAAAGAACAAATCAAATGGAAAGTCAGTAAAAAAAGAAACAATAGCATCCATTAATAAAAAGAAGACTAGAAATCAAGAGACTGTGTAACTTGAGATTGAAGCATATTTTAAAGTTTTACAGTATTCCAAAATATGAAACTTAAGTCATTAACTGTAACATGCAATATAGGAGTCCACACTGAATCTAAATTCTGCCAGGAAATATGTGTGGTCCCAGGCAATTCACTAAATATTCTGGGTCTCATTTTTTTTCCAAGCATAAAACAAAGTGGAACTATTTCTAAAGATGTTATATGAAACAAATAAAAATTTTCAAAGCATTTAGGGAATATCTTTCACAGAGAGATGGCTTAACATGTGGAGAATGGCATATTATCAGATAAAAGTGGAAGAGGACATAAATATGAAAGCTGTCCTATTTTTTCATATTATCGGTATCAGAACAGTAAAATATTTTACTCCTTTCTCAATAACTGACTGTAAAATCATGACAGTTATTAAAAAAAAACAAAAAATAGAATCCCAGGAAGTGTCATGGAAAAGACTGAAAAATAGTCACTTTTCACATTGGAGATAACTGATTTATATGTTCCCTAAGCAACAGTGATTTGTATAAATATTTAGAAGAGAGATGACCCTACTAAAGTGGAATTGAAAGGGTGTATTATTTAATTGCTGATTTGATGGCTGCCACACTCCCCCTTGCTTCCTGCTTACTGGATTCCTTTCTTTCACTCCCGTGACAGCCATTTCCTCCCTCCCCAGTGTAGAAATCCCCAGGGTGCTCTCCCCATTCACTCTCATTCACTTGCCCTGCCTGTTCATACAGCTGCTTCCTCTTCCATTGTGGTTTCTGGCTGTCGAGTTTCCTTAATGTGTACACAGCCACCAACAGAAAGCAAAAGTTGAGTGAAAGTTCTAGGTTTTCAGAAATTCCTACATTAGAGATCCACCCTCCCCCCTTTATTTCTCTCCTGGTGAGTATTTTTGGAAATGAAGGAATCCCCTGTTACAGTGATGTAACAGTAGCTATAGCAAAAAGGAAATAGGAGGCAGGGTCCCTTTTACTCTAGAAGTTATCAAAATATTTACAGAGAATGAGAGCTGCCTGCTAGCCAAGACGGACAAGGACATACACCAAGTCTGTGAGGGCAGGTTTTTCTGTTCTATGCACGATTCTGTTCCGTCACAGATTTTTCTCCAGAAGTGAATGGAGCTCCTTCTTAGAAAGAACTGACTCTAACATTGGAAGAAGGCTGTTTCCTCAGGCTTTGTATTTTAAAAAGGAAAAATTCTTCCAGCTTCAAGCATGGCGTGCTCTCCTTGGGCAATAAGCTGCTAAGTGAAGAGACAAGGGGTCAGAATTTGTTTCTTGTCTCCA
This sequence comes from Tarsius wallacei, assembly GCA_963574415.1. Lineage (NCBI taxonomy): Eukaryota > Metazoa > Chordata > Mammalia > Primates > Tarsiidae > Tarsius > Tarsius wallacei. The sequence goes on along the minus strand of CAUYQG010066191.1, from coordinate 9,038 downwards.
GCCTGTCCAGTTGACCCAAATAATCATCCTATAGCATACTGTGTCTACACTAAAAGGCAGACAGCCTGTCAATCTAAATGCAAGACTGCAAGGGAAATAAGGAAACATCCCCTGTTTGATACTACATTAACTCTTTTTAAAATATTCGTTATTCTAAACCATTATTTTAAACATCTATACTTCCATGGGCCTATTTTTAAATAGAAAAATACATTTGGAAACACATTTCTATAGACAGGTTCCCCGCCCTCAAAAATAATTTGCCCTGGGCCCTGCACACCATGCCTGCTACATCCTCTGAACCCTTCTACTACTATGGTTTGAATGTCTGTTCCCTCCAAAACTTACACTGAAATTTAATTACCTCTGTAATAAGATTAAGAGGTGAGACCTTTTTTTTTTTTAATTTTAAAGATGTGGGGTACAAGTCATGGTTAGGTATGTAAATTGTCTATGTACAGGTTAAGTTTGGGCCTCCCATTGGTCATCACTTCACCTGGTTTGGGATCAGGTCCTTTACTGATGTTATGTGACCCCCTCCTCCCCTGGCAGTATTCTGCTACTGCCAATCCCTTTCTTATAGTGCTATGATAACTGTTCAAGGTACACTTATGAGTGAGAACATGTGGTATTCAGTTCTTTGTTTCTGTGATAGATCACTGAGTATGAGAGACTCTAAATCCATTCAAGTTGCCGTAAAGTCCATAATTTTGTCCTTTCTGGCTGCATAATATTCCATCACTACATTAACTCTTAAGAGTAAGTTGCAGTTTTACAAATTATTTCCTATTATCAGCTCACGTTGCTTGACTGTATAATCAGGAGAAAATCTCACCATCACTTTCAATAATGACTTGCATTCCTTCCACCTTGACTCACAGAATATAGACATGTGTAAAGGGATTTCAGAGAATACAGTTGTTGCCAACTGACAGCCTGTGGAATGTCTGTTTAGGTATCAAGATAATATCCACCATATTGTAATTGAAGACGTTAATCAGGAAGTGAGAGAGAGAGAGAGAGAGAGAGAGAGAGAGAGAAAAGAGAGAGAGAGAGAAAGAGAGAGAAAGAGAGAGAAAGAGAGAGAGAAATTGTTCAGGTAGCAGGGATTGGCTTCAATTTAGGTGGGACCTCTCAAATCTTTACCTCAGGTTACGACCCAACTTTTATATTGTGTTTATTCCAAATGGTGGGGGGCGGGATACTAATTTTTATGTCAAATGACTTTAAAAGACACACACAAACACACACACATACACACACATGTGCACACACACACACACACACGGGGGGGGTTCCTTGTCTGTCACCCATGCTGGTGTCCAACTCCTGGCCTCAAGCCATCCTTCTGCCTCAGACTTCCAAGTAACTGGTACTACAGGCATGTGCAACTGCCCTAGGCTTAAAATAATGTATGTCCCTTTCATTGTCTTCCTGCTCTATCATTAGGGACCAACTTAGGAAGAGGGAAATGAACATTTTTGGACTCACCTCTCTCTCTCTCTCTGTGATTGCTTGTTTTAATTTAATTTAATTTAATTATAGAGATGTGGGGTACAAGTCAGGGTTAACTACAAGTAAACTGCATACAGGTGAAGTATGGGCCTCCAACTGGCGTTCACTTCCCCTGGTTTAGGACCAGATAACTCTTTGTGTTTTATTTGACACTCTGCTTGTTGCTGGTGCATAGAAATGTAACTGGCTTTTGCACATTGATTTTGTACCCCAAGAGTTTACCAAAGTCAATTATCAGTATGAGGAGACTCTTGACAGTTCCCTAGGGAACTCGTATCATTCACAAAGAGGGATAGTTTGACTTCCTCTTTTCCTATTTGGAGATCCCTGATTTCCTTCTCTTGCCTGATTGCTCTGGCTAGGACTTATAATACTGTGTTCAACAAGAGAGGTGAGAGTGGGAGTCCATTTCTAGTTCCCATTCTCAGGAGGAATGCTTCCAATTTCTGCCCATTGAGCACAGTGTTGGTTATGATCACAGATGGCTCTTACTATTTTGAGGAATGTTCCTTTTCTGCTTATGTGCTCAAGAGTTTTTATCAAGAAGTTATGCTGGATTTTGTCGAATACTTTTTCTGTATGTAGTTCTTGATTTTACATCTGTTGATGTGCTGAATTATGTTTATGGTCTTGCGTATGTTGAACCAGCCCTTACATCTCAGGAATAAAGCCCCCTTGGTCATGGTGGATGACCCCTGACATGTGGTGTTGGATCTGATTTGCTAGAATCTTGTTTAGGATTTTTGCATCTGTGTTCATCAAGGAGATTGCTCTGTAATTCTCTTTCCTTGTTGAGTCTTTGCCAGGTTTGGATATAGTACTCTCTCTTTCTTGATTGCCTGGAAAACATTTAGTAAGATTGTTATCAGCTTTTCCTTGCATGTCTTGTAGAATTCAGTTGGGAAGTCTTTGGGCTTTTTTTGCTAGGTAGATTTCTTATGACTGAATCAATTACCAGGTGATTGCCATTTCTTTTAAAAGTGTAACTTTATTTTTTGATGTTTTACATTATAATTTCTGAGTGCAAAAGTCTACGAATTGCTTCTGTACTGTCATTCACTTTGCTCTGAAAATTTTATAGCCATATTCTATTTCACATCCCTGAATTATTTACAGCTAAAAATTCGAAAGTGTTGGAGAATCCAGCAACAGGATCAGATGTAGTGATAGAAGTACAGCACCACCCTCCAGGACGGCCCTACGGGCAGCAAGAGTTCATTCCCCCACAGGTGCCTCTATGAAGAAGGGAATTTGGCGGGGGGGAGTGATCAGAGCCTGGATGTCCAGGGATGAACTGCAAGAGATCACTGTGAAGCACCAGCTGGCATCAGCCAAGGTTTACCACTTCAGGAGCAAAAGTATGAATGTGGTCAGGCCTTGACCCTTCCATGCCTCACACTGCAGAGGGCAAGGATGTCCCACTGGGTGCATAAACACTGTAAAGAGAGGGAATCCTGCCCATGTGACACACTCAGTGCACCGGTAAAGAATCCAGGATCTCAACTGTGCCCCTGTTAAGACACTTCCGCCTCCTGATTCCCCCAGAAGACTGATCAGGCACAGGACTCACATTTACTCAAAAAAAAAGCCAAAGTGCACATCACAAACTTGAAAAAGATAAAAGAGCCAGCAGCAGCTTGAGAATGTAGAAGGAAAACGGATGTTTAAAGTATGGACTTGAAGCAGCAGGTCCCCAGGAGATGAAACCATGCAAACGGGCAGCACCGAGGCAACTGTTCAAACCACTCAGATCAGAGGGACAGAAGAGAGAAGTGGATGCCAAGTGTACAGAATTCTCCCACAGAGACATTGCCAACATCCACGTCCCCAGTATGGTTGACCCTGATACCAGAACAGCCTGCAGATTATCGGAAGGGTCTAGGGTTAATCCAGTGCCTGCTGCCTCTTATTTCCTCCCTAGGACAGTGGAGGGAAATTTATTCACAGAGCCAGTGGAAACCAAGGCATCCTTAAATTCGGGTCCTGACGCAGCCTTCTTTAAATTCAAACAAAATGAAATAATACCTGAACAGGAGGGACATAGGAAGGTATTTGACCACATCTGGCAACAAGTGGTCAGTAATGTGGGTGCTGGCAGACCACTAACGGCAGCAAAGACCTTGTGAAAATCCATTTATTTGATTTAATTCATTGAAAGGAGGACATTGATGGATCAATTCTCATTCTTTTCTTTACGGGTGGCACATACTGCACTCTGTGGACACATTTAGAGTTTGGGACACTTCCTGAAAATTAGGGTTTAAAAAACAAGAACATCAAGCCTATATAAATAACAAATTAGAACCACCAGCCATTAATGTGAATATCTAAAAGGGTATTATATCTCAGCTTGTGAGAGTCAATCATAAACACTGGTGAATAATGTAGTCTATAAAATGCAAACAAGGACACATACAAATAAACAGAATTTCTAATCATATAAAGGTAAACCTCATGAACTATGTCAAGGTCATTATTTGCTCAGCTTTTTATGGATTCCAAGGGAAGCAAGCTAACCTTTTCCTACACGAATGGTACCGGGACACCAGTCCAGCCCCTTAGACAGCTGACCAGGCCACTGGACAGTACTGTGTCTGCAGGAAAATGAGACCTTTGCTACACATGAACTGTGAGAATGGAGTCCAGGTCCAAAAGGAAAATGTTCCATGTGTCTCAGTGTCTGCATGGGTCATACATGTTGTGCATACAGATAGGCAGGCCAACAGTAAATAAAGTTACTGTTTCTGTCTCTGTAAATGTTTCTAAGGCTACAATAACATCTTTTTAAAGTTTGTCTCTAAGAAAAATAAATAAAGTAGTGTCAAAGTGGGAAAATCATCTATTTTGATGTATTATTTAATAATAACAAAACAACTCACCCTTGGCTCTTGATTATACACGAAATTAACGAGGTATGGGCTAGGTAGAAGATCATTGCTAATGTTTTAATTTCTTTTCAAAATCATTATCTTCTATCAGCTTTTAACTCTCTTGGTATCAGTGACAGACATGCTACCACAATTTATATAGCTGAGTTTAGAACTCATTGAAGTGTCAAAGTTACCTCCATTTTCCAATAACTGTGTTAATCAAAGTGTTGTCTGGGACCTTAAGACACTTTCTGGGAGTCCACAAGGACAAGTTATTTTTATTTTGTATTAAGATGTCTTCGTTTTTTTCTCATTCTCAAATGTATGGTGGTATTTGCAGATGTCAAGTGATGTATGTTGATGTCACGGCTCGAGCGGGTCATAGAATGTGTGCTTCTATAACCTTTTGTATTAATAGCTTCTCAGTTTAAATGTACATATGTGATATATTGATGAGTACTATTCACATAAGCTAAAGCTCAATAGTTGTCCAAGTGTAAAGAATATTTGAATCAAAAAGGTTAAGCAATGCTATTACAGGGAGCCCCCTCTCCCCTTCTTCATAGCCTGTGGTGTAGGTTGTGTTGTTGCTTTATGAGTATTTCAGAGATGTTATTTGCATTATGGCGGAATTTCTAGCTGGTTTTCTGATAATTTTTCCTCTGTTTTTTAAATTCCATGATTCCCATCTGGTCCACTCTTCTTTCCAGAATCCTTTCTTGGAGACCTCATTGCTGATAGAATTTTGCACACATAAAGTAATTTATTCAACTTTTATTTTCAATACAAATAATACTTTTATCATGTTCCAATTGATGTTGATTTTAACGGTATATGCATTTCAATCTAAAGTTTTATTTTATGAACTTTTAATAGGATTAGGCTAGAAACATAAAAAACAATCAGACAAAGCAGTATGGCTGAGTTTGCACTTCAAGCCAGACTCTATTATGTAAGCAGCCCTTTAAAAGCATTCACTGGACCACTGCCTTACTAGACTCTGGTGTGGCCATGTGCTCTTTGAGCTATGGTCGTTGCCATGTTTCTTGGCTTTGACCCCTTTTCCTACCTTGAATCTCCTCTATTTCTCTCTATTTTACTTTTTAAATAAGCTATATTTTCCAATCTAAAAATAAATAAATAAATAAAAGCATTCACTGGTTCCATATAGGAAGTACATACTATTCTCCCAACTTTGTCATACATAGGGCCTCTTCTGCACCCACATCTTAACCATTCATTGGGTAAAGAGGTGAAGAAATTCTTCACTAAACTCTATAGACAATACAAAGTTTCCTTTCAGCTAGAAAAATGGAGTTGACTTTAGAAATGAGAACAGTAGGCTGAGTGCGGTGGCTCAAGCTTGTAACCCTAGCACTTTGGGAGGCCAAGGTGAGAGGATTGCCTGAGCCCATGGGTTCAAGACCAGTCTGGGCAACTTGGTGAGACCTCATCTCTACAATAAATAAAAAAATTAGCCAGGTGTGGTAGTGTGCGCCTGTAATTCTGGCTACTTGGAAGGCTGAGATGGAAGGATGGCCTGATCCCAGTGGGTCGACGCTGGGGTGGCCATGAGTATGACAAAGCACTTCAGCCTGGGCGACAGAGTGAGATTCCAACTCAAGAAAAAAAAATGAAAAGAAAGAAATGAGAAGTGTAAGCTCATCTGAAGAGTTTCCTGTGGAATCAATGAGGATCTGGAGGAGAAAAGTCACTCAACACATGGTTAGACTGTCATTAGAGTGGAAATTGTTGGGTGCTTTTTGTTTATTCTCAAACTCACAAGAAAACTCAAAACTCCAAAATAGACAGGCTTTTAAACTTCAGCAGTCAATGTGTGTTAATAAAGTTATTTAAGCATATTTTGCATGTCTGTAGTTCCCGGTACTCAGAAGGCTAAAGCGGAAGGATCGCCGGAGTCCAGCAGGTCAACGCTGGGGTGACTGTGAGTTTGCCACTGCACTCTAGCCTCGGTGACAGAGTGAGACTCCAACTCAAAAAAAAAAAAAGAAAAAAGAAAAAAGAAAAAAAGTTATTTAAGCATATTTCATTAAAGAAATTTTAAACTTTTCTTTCTATTGGAAAAAAGAATCTATTCCCTATTTAAAAGGTATTTTGTCTACTTTTCATTAGCACCTAAAGTCAGTTCCTTTATGCCAAACTCCACGTAGCCCTAAAACATAAGACAACAACCCTTCAACACTGAGGTGGAGTTCAGAATCCTTTGTCATCTTACTCTCCTGCTCTACTGATTTAATGTATTGCCTTTCCTTTAGTCATAAGTCTCATGTCATTTCCATTTTTTATTTCCTTTAATGGACTCTCCCAGACAAACCATGATCTCAATTATTCCTAATATTTTGGGGTACATTTAGAGTAATTTATCACTGCAGATTTATATTTCTCTCAAAGAGTTGGATAAATGAATAATGCAGGTGAGGGTGTCAAGAGAATTGAGTTAATATTTCTGCTGGTCTTAAAACAGTGCCTAGTCCATCATTAGTATGCAGTAAAATTAAGTATATGATTATCATATCATAATTATTATTACCTAGATTTAAACAGAATCTGTTGAGATCCTGTAATTTACTTTATTTTGATTGATGGTTTCTCAAAACAATCTTTTCATTGCCTGCATGGCTTTGACTGGGTAGAGGGTTCAAGCAAGGCTAATCTCCATGATTCTGTCAGAGAGTGCTAGTATTCTGGCAACTGGGCTTCTGGTTGTCAATCTCCTCTGAGTTGGATGGAGTCACTCTTATCATCTCTCCTCAGAGCTGATCACATATCAATTAATTGAAGAAAAGTCAGGTGGCTAGTCTTGCAAAGCAGAGGACAGTCCGTTGTCCCAGGAGTAGCTCTTCTTCTAGTTTCTGGCAGAAGCAACCATTTTTCTGCCTCTATGTAGCTCAACATTTTGTCCTTAATTCTTCCCCTCTGCCAGAGCCCTTACTTTCCAATTTTGCAGCATTGAATTGTAGTAGCTTACACTTTGCAATTTGTCAGGGGAAAGTCACTTCCCTTCTTTCATCTCATGAAAATAAAAATTCCATTTGTTTCCTTTTTTGCTCACAAACCAAGGTCAAGTTTTGCTTTCTGTGAAAGCTGAAATGAGAAACAAACAAACAAAACCTGAAGTCTTACAAATTATAAAGAAAAATGGTGTGCCCCCCCTGCCTTTCTTCACAGAATTTTCGTTTGCCTGTATTAACCTCAGGATGAAGTAGACAGAGACAAGAGCAGTAAGACAAACTTTGCTCAGTGAATCATTAGGCGAAAGAGAAACTTCAAAAAAAACTTCTAAAGGAGAGCATGCTGTTTCTCTCTGACTTAATCACTTTGCTCCATTGCCCTACATTCTGAGCATGAAACAGAGAAGGAAGAACAAAGAAGCCCAATAGAATCATGCTGAAGGAATGAATGAACAACGGAAGGTCACTAGTTTCTAAAATACAAGTTTCTAATGCGAGACAATGCCACCTTTGAATCTCTTTGCCTGGTTCAGAAATGTTCAGTATAACAAGTGTTCAATGGTTTAAGTAATACAGTTGAACAATAAAAGCTATACCAGCAGAATAACAATGATTTGGTTACTAAAGTTGACATGATTATAACTGGATAATTCTTCCACCTACCTAGACAAAACAAAACTTTGCTTTCGGCATCTGAGGGCTGTTGACACCTTTAATACCTGGGAACATTGGTCAGGATAGGAGGGGGTCACCACTGAGAGCTAGGGTCCTTCACATAAACACTTTGGGTGCAAATGTGAGGATCCTGGAGGATTAATTATGTTGGAAACAAAGTAACAAATTCCTCTCTAGTAAGAGCATTTCAAAGTCATCGGGGATATGGTGAGCCTGCCTTTAGGGAGTGAGTCTACAAGAGTTTGCATTGAGTACACTTTGTCATTCTACAGTAGAAGGTGTCACTGCATGTGACAATTAGCTTGTGAGTGAGGTGGTGTTCGGAAAATAAAATTATCTTGAAATTAGAATCCTTAGCCGGGCATGGTGGAATGTGCCTGTAATTCCAGCTACTTCGAAGGTTGAGGCGGAAGGATCACCTGAGCCCAGCAGGTCGAAGTTACAGTGGCCGTGAGTGTGCCACTGCACTCCAATCTGGGCAGCAGAGTGAGACTCCAACTCAAAAAAGAAAGAAAGAAAGAAAGAAAGGAAGAAAGGAAGAAAGGAAGGAAGGAAGAAAGGAAGGAAGGAAGAAAGGAAGGAAGGAAGGAAGAAAGGAAGGAAGGAAGGAAGGAAAAAAGAAAGAAAGAAAGAAAGAAAGAAAGAAAGAAAGAAAGAAATTAAAATCTTCACATTCAATTGCACCTGAAAAGAGCTAGGATTCCACCTGGGGTGTTGGCAAAGCCTGAGTGGCTCGTAGGCCTCCAGTCAGAAAATGATGAAAAAAGGGCAATGTTGCTGGGAGCCACAATCCTTAGGAAAAGTAAGGTAAAAGGGACCTGAAAACAGGAAAAACGCCGGCTGGGAGCAAGGCCCCAGTAAAATGCGGCCATGATGGAGGCAAAGCCCCATGGATCCTGTTGACGGACCTTCCCTAACTTTGAAGGATTGCGTGCATAGGCTTGAGAATGTTCCCTCTTTATTTGTCACAGGCTAATAATTGAGATAATAGATGCGCAGATGGATG
>CAUYQG010066188.1:0-15108 GCA_963574415.1 Tarsius wallacei | reverse complement strand
CGCCCGGCTAATTTTTTGATTTATTGTAGAGATGAGGTCTCGCTTGCCCAGGCGGGTCTCGAACCCGCGGGCTCAGGCAATCCACTCACCTCAGCCTCCCAAAGGCGCGGGATTACAGGCTGAGCCACCGAGCCCGGCTATACCCCACGTTTTTTAAAAGAAAAAAAAAATAACAAAAAAAGATGAAGTTGGTTCTAGATAACTCTGTCAAGATGCTGACAAATATGAAAGAATAAGTAGAAATTTTATTTCCTATTTACTTAAGGCTGCCTGTATTTGAAACACTGCTGAGTGTGCTCTCTTCTCTCTCTCTCTCTCTCTCTCTCTCTCTCTCTCTCTGTGTGTGTGTACACACACACACACACACACACACAACGCATATATTCTCAAATCTGAACAGAAATATAATGCTCTAGGGAAATTATTCCTATTTAGAGACTAAATACTTTTTTTGACTCAAACATATGATAAAAGTTACACCTGTTTTCAAATTCAGGTTGAATACTAGTAAGTTTAGGTACAAAAATGTATTTCTCCCTCAGACTTGTTAGTAGCAGAGAAGTGGCATATAAGGAAACAGAAATCCTGCCCAGATAGAGATCTTTGAAGGAGCTAGGTCTTGGAAGAGACAGAAGGGACTAGCTCTAAAAATGGAATTAGATAAATAGAAAGAAGGTTATGGAGTTATATTTAACCATGAGTTCATAATTGATTACTGTTTTTTATTAATAAATTTAGCATTTCTACAATGCGGGAAGCAGAAATGGATTAGTATACTGAGAAAATGAGAAAGACTCATTACAGAGATTATTTTGCTAGGAAATTAATAATAAAAAAATAAGAGGCATTCAAGCAGTAGTTGCAGCCCACTCAAAATAACATTGAGCTTATATAAGCCAAGTCTGCATGGTTTTTTCTCTGGAAACAGTATGCTCACTGCCAAAAAGAGAGAAAGAGAGAAAAAAAAAAAAAAGCAATGGTAGAAGTAATCTGAATTTAGAGATTAAAGAAGCACATATTGGTGAAAAGCTACTAGTCATCCGTGGGGTAGTTTTTCCCTATCCCATTTATACCGTATTCCAGTAACTAAATTTCTGATCACAGACCTCAATATCAAAGAATAGGAGAAAACACATTATAAACGCCATTGAATTGACAAAAGGGAGTAGGTCAGAGCATTGATTTATAATGTGTTACTCAAGACAGCTGTTAATACTGGGATCTGAATACTGGTCAGAAATGTTTGAAAATGTAGATCAGTATAAGAGGATGGACAAAGATTCAGCCAATTTGGGTTAGAACGGATAAGGTGACTTGAATAAAAAAGGGAACTGTTTACTGATCCAGAAAATATTGGTAAGCCAAGATCTGATAAAGGGTTTTTAAAAACAAAACGTGGAAAGTATGGTTGTTATTAGTTTTAATGACTTATCATTTGATGTCATGGAGGTTAACTAGTGTTACCTTGAAATTATCAAATTGATTATGTCATCAAACAAGAAGCATGGTAGGCATTTTACTGAGGGATTCTTGAAAACATTATTAAAGTGTATGTTACTCTATGAGTTTTTTATTTTAGTTAAGATTAGTCATCAGCACAAAAGAAACATTTCTTTGCTTGTTTAAGTACAACTACTAATCATGTCCATATTTCTGCTATTATGACAATTGTATGGTAAAATATAAACTATTTTATCTAAATCTATGTATTTAAAATAAGGTGATGTATGTCTATGAGAAAAAAATCCTTTTGGAGTTAATCACATTTTTTAATAGAGAACAGCATCATGCAAACTATAAAAATGTCAAATCTTATATACCTTACACCTCCTATGTAGATTGAAGTGTTTGAAGTCAAGAAAGAAGTTCCATTTTCTCTTGTACACCTAAGGCCCCTAGATGAATACTATGCAAACAGTATGCATTCATTTTTTATAATGACAAGGAAATAATCAGTGACTTAGTGATGTTTTCAAATTTCTATTTAGAAAGTAAATATTTTCTACTAAAGATGGCTTTTCAATTACACACTTTTGAGAGGAGATATTAGAAGGAAGTCTCAGCCAAGTGTGGGTGAATTACTTAAACCATGAATTGATTGCTGCCTATTAAGCGACTTTTATTTTGAATGCATATGATCACTTTAACCGCAAGCTCTATTTTCTGTTTTTCTATCAGCAGTTGCAGCATCCAGCGATCAAAGCCAGATTCCTATAATTGCCGTGTCTGTGACAGTGGGAGTCATTTTGTTGGCAGTGGTTATCGGCTTCCTCCTCAGTGGAAGGTAAGAGAGGAAAGCTGTGATTCTGAACTTTTGCAGCTGATCTCTTGTTCACCTTGATCTGACCATTTGGCTGTTAAGCACATTCCAAAACAAATCAGAGAAACGATACATCAGTAGACAACCTCAATACATGATGCATTTTCTAAGCCTTGTCTTGTACATGTCATTGCTAATATTTAAGCACATAATTTCTTTTTTTAGGTATGTTTTCTTCACAAGAATAGTATTAACATGTTATTGTTTATTCTGTTATTAATACAGCCATATATCTTTTTCTGATATAGTTTTGTTTTTTTAATATGGAATTATATTTCGTTGCCTACTTCAAGTTTAGTGTTTGGGTGGGGCTATGTCTGTGCCTAGTAGATTTTTGAGGAATAGGTCTGATAATTCCAGTTAGCCAACATTCTATCCTAACAGGGTAATGAATACAAAGTAGACATTTGGACAAACAAACTGCTTGGAAAATGATCAAATCTTTTCACTGACTGCTTTTGTTTTCAGCTTCTAAGTGATTTCGACCTGAATATGTCATTCGTGGAATATATTGATTCAAAGTGTATTTTATTGAATACAATATCAATAGATAGATGAATATATATTACATATCTATAAACTTAATTTTAGACAAAAATAAAAGAGGGAGGATTTCACCAAGAGCATGTGTAGGTGTTTTCTGACATTGAGCTGAGCATAACCAACCTTTCTGAAATAAAATAAATGAAACATGAATATGCTTTATTCCTGCAAAAAACATTTTCATTAAAAAAAAATCAGGCCATTGTTAGAAGGGATATTTAGTAATGAGAACTGTCCACTTGAAAATGTATTTTAGTATTAGACCATTGTAGAAAACTTAATGAAAGTTTTCATGGAAATATTTATTCTTTTTTTTTTTTTTTTTTTGAGTTGGAGTTTCACTCTGTCGCCCAGACTGGAGTGCAGTGGCCGCTCCGGCCACCGCAGCCTCGACCTGCTGGGCTCCGGCGATCCTTCCACCTCAGCCTTCCAAGTAGCTGGAACTACAGGCGCGCGCTACCACGCCCCTCTAATTTTTTGATTTATTGTAGAGATGAGGTCTTGCTTGCCCAGGCGGGTCTCGAACTCACGGGCTCAGGCAATCCACTCACCTCAGCCTCCCAAAGGCGCGGGATTACAGGCTGAGCCACCGAGCCCGGCTGGAAATATTTATTCTTGACAAAAATATGAAAATGCATTGTAAGGTCCACAAAAAAAAAAAGGCCAGGAAATCAATAGTATTGATTTTGTTACTGTTCTACTCTTTTATTGTTTACTCTTCAGCACTTATTCAATTCATAAAAACACAGAATTATACACTTTTCAATATACCCCATATGGTGTTCTGAAAAGATATATGACTATATTCTCAAATTATACAGCTAATGTTTAATTTCATGAAATATTGCTAATCCTTTTGAACATCATTTCATTATATATGTGAAAATTCCATTTCTTCTAATTCTTGTTCATGTGAGAGTGTTTGAAGTTTTCTTAAGAATATATGTAGTAATTATTGCCTCCTATTAGTGTTAGAATAGCAGTTACACATTTTAAAATGTATAGCTGGGAGACAGTTTGTGTTCTGTTGTGGACAATTAAGCCCAACCCAGACAGGGGACTGGCTATCTAGCACCCCACTGATCTCTTCTCTCTGAAGATACCTGGGGAGAATGTCCAGTCTATGTTCCTGCTTTCTGGAAGAAAAGCTGATTTCACCAGTCTTGCCATAAAAACTTTGCTCAGAATTTGATCCAGCAGGATAATCAAGTTGCATGAACTGTAACTACTAAAACAACTACCATGTGATAATGTGTCTTTTTCTTTACCCCAAAATGGTAGATAATACGTTTGCAGAACTAGTTTATATTATTATTATTATTGTTATTATTATTATTATTTTGAGTTGGAGTCTCACTCTGTCGCCCAGACTGGAGTGCAGTGGCCGCTGCCGGCCACCGCAGCCTCGACCTGCTGGGCTCTGGCAATCCTTCCGCCTCAGCCTTCCAAGTAGCTGGAACTACAGGCGCGCGCTACCATGCCCAGCTAATTTTTGATTTATTGTAGAGATGAGGTCTCGCCAAGTTGCCCAGGAGGGTCTCGAACCCGTGGGCTCAAGCAATCCACTCACCTCAGCTTCCCAAAGGCGCGGGATTACAGGCTGAGCCACCGAGGCCGGCCTGTAATACCATTTCTAATCTGTAATACCATTTCTTTACTTTGAACTGAGATAAGAGTTGGTGTCTTCCTTTCTAATAAATCCATTAATCATTAATTATATTTAGGAACATGGGTATTATAAGAAGATACTATTTTTGCTGAATTCATGCTTAGGATAAATGAATACAAACAGAAAAAAGAACCAATTCTAGAATCCAATGAATTTGTGTGTTTGTTAATTTATTAAAAGATACACATCAAACATAGAAAATATATTATTATAGACTTAAAATTATTTATTTATTTAACAAGTATTTATAATGTGAATTTGCTATGACATTTGTAGCATTAGGCAAAATGTTTGAGAGAAAACTGTCGACCTACAATTTGGCAACTGAAGGATAGAATAGATTTAGCACATACACACACAATCATATACAGTCACACATACATATACATACAACCATACACACACATGAATTTCATGTTACCTGAAATTGCTGTACAAGAAAAACTAAACTTTAGTGTAATGTCTTATATATACTGGAATCTCATTTATGCCCAAGAAACATACTTATTTTTCTACATAATTAAATTCAAGGCTTGGTAAGAAATTTTTAGATGTATTGTCTTATAAAAGTCTTTTACTTTTAAAAATATCCACACCTTAACAATTAGTGCATTGCTTATTCATTTTAAATTTCTTTCTTAGCCCAATTTAATTTTCCAACACACTTAGTTTAGATTGCTGACACAACTTGCAGTTTGTAGAGATAACAAATTTCATCCAAAACCAATCGGAAGCTTATATTTTTTAAAAGCAATTTTTTTTTTGCATAAAATTTTCTTTACTTCATTTTCTCAAACGTACATTCTAGAATTTCAAGTGGCATTTTTTGTATGATAGAAAAATCTTTGGCCATGCACTCTTCATGGACAAATTATTTTATGTTTTTATTATGTAAATACACTTATCCAAAACTAAATAATATGATACTTGAAAACATTTTTTATCTCACTTGCAACAAAAAACATTGCAATTTTTGTCTGGATGAAGAAAATCTTATCTAGCCTATGTTACCTAGACTGTCCTGAATAGACTCAGTAAAGATTTATAAAATAAATAGAAAACTAAATGGAAAAATGTGGCCAGAACCTAACACAAATTTGGAAAACTGTATTTAAGTCCTACCAAATGATTTTTAAAAGGTTGACCTTAGAATAGTGTAAAGATGTTGAATTATTTGTTCGTTCCTTCTCTCTGTGCCAAAATATTGTTAATGAGCACATATACACACATAATGACATTTAGACTACTTTCTCACTTTGAATTTACTCTCTTTTATTATTTTTTAATCTCTTAAATATGATATTGTAACTCAAATATTTGTTTCTAGTAAATATATATTTTAATTGAAAAAAATTTGACTCCTCCGTGATTAGATAAATTAATTTTATTTTGATATATTGCAAAATATTAGCATTGCTTGTATGTGATATTCATTGGTGATTTATATCATGACTTGGACCTAGCAGAAAATATATCTTGAAGATCCACATTTGCTGAAATTTTGTATTATTATGCAAAGGGGGAAAAATACTGTATATAATGACACGATGAATGTTATGAGACTAATTCATTTTAAAGAAAAAAATGAACTTTAAAATTCTAAAATTTACTCAAGGATGAAAAAGTAATAGCATATAGAGACTCTAATTTTTTTCAGGCTTAAGTTGATTATTTAGAAATCTCGTAAAAATCTTCCTGCCTAGACAAAATTTAAAATTATAATATAAAGCATCAATCTTGGGAGGAGTTCTTTTTAAAATGGGTAATAAATTATAATTTGTAGAATTCTTGACAATTTACAAATGTGTGATTTTTTTTTTTAAGGTGTTAAGTATTCTACAGGGCATTTTCTGTATAGTTCAAACTCTCTTTTTACTTGTTCCCACTAATCTTTAAATGTACTTTTTGCATAGGATTTTAAAACAGTTGACATGCTCTTAGCAAATTATGAGTCAATCATCCTCGGATGGATATAAATTAAGCTTCTTGATATGCAGAGCATATTGTTAATGTTCTTTAATCTTTCTGTTTTATTAGAAATGACATTGGATATTGAAAACTTTCTTATATCCTAATTTTAATGGGTTTTTTCTTTGCTGTGTACTATTTTTTAGATTTAAGTTGCTTAATTGTCCAGACTTTCATCAAAAATTGCCGTCTTCACAGGTTTCTAGTTAAATGTTTATAAAATTCCTTACTGTATCATTTTTACTCTTTCTTTCCTTTGAAGATGATCATGGTTATTAAATTGACTTTTATTTTTCTCTGTGTCCCCCTTTCCAATCTAGGGTCTAAATTCTGAAAATTGGCTACTGGACACTTCAGAGTCTAATATAAATCTAAAAGTAACAGAATTTAGAAGTGTAGAAATACAAAGGAAAACATCCTTTCGTTTACAGAAACAATTCTTTTCTTTAAACCTTTCTCAGTATTGCTTCCTTGTGATTAAATTGTATTTTGAATAGTATATTTCTGGGCACTCATTCATCATGTTTTCCAAAATATAATTAAATTTCCAGAAAATTTCAGAGCTTTACTTTTTGATTTTAAATGAATTCCACATGTACACTTAGAAGTAAAAGACATACACACATATTACATAAATATACCCTACCTGTATTTGCACATATTTTTGCTAATACACACAAAAGAGGTAAAACTTTATACTGTTTTTAAAATTAAAAGATGAAAAACAGGAAGTAGCTCTTGAGAAGAAGAAGAAAGATTCCCTGATATTGCTTGGCCTTAGATATGGCTTTAAGGCTTTTCACATCGATTTTCATGCGACGATGTTCCTGAGATGATAAATTTAGTTTGAAGAGTAGCTTAATGCCTATTAAAAAGATTATTTTCCGAGCAAAAGATCTTCCCTTGTTTGTACTGGTCATGTTCAAGTCCTGTGCCTGGATATAAAATTGTTAAATCCTATTTTTCTTCATCTTCTTTTACACAATTGAAGCTCAATCCATTTAAAATATCCCATCATTTTCTGAGGCAAAAAATAATTCTTCAGAAGGACAGTTGATATTGTATTTAGAGGCTAGCTTATCAAAATCAAGATACTGAAAACACATCAGTAACTTAGAAAAACAAATAGATTTATACAAAACATTGTTTTAGATCTTTTGTTACTTGAAATTAGCATAAAAATTGAGCCTTTTGTACTTTTGTACCAGTATCTTAAATACAAAAGGTTATAAATAACATCTTCTTCACAATTATCCATTATAAGCATTTCTTGAGCATTTATTGCACATAAACACCAAGATAAGCCCAGGGCATGTGATACAAAAAGACAATGTCTTTTTCTCAGAATGTTTCCACTTTTATTTTAGTTGCCTGATAAGTAGACACAATTTCATAAAACAGAATTACGACAGTTAGGGATAAAGAGAAGAAGTTACAATAAATTTGGATTTATTCCCATTGTGATAACTTTTTCATTTGTTATGATTCATTAATCCAAAAACTATTTGAATTTTGGATACATGCCTGACACATTTCATATGTTAGCAAAAGCAATGGCTAGAGGGTAAAATCTTCCGAACTTAGAAACTTTTTTTCAAGCTAATTTGGAACTAAATAAAATAATTATGCAGGAGTTTTTTAATGCAACTATTTAAGTCAAACAAATACAGGAACTCTGCCTGCCTCTGCTATCAAAGCATCATAGTTTCTTAGGTGAATACTTTTTAGAGGGTATAAAATATTACAAAACCGTCAGAGATGACTGTTTACCTAATAAAAGTAACATGATAATTATATTGATAATAAAAAGTATACTGCTGTCTGACATGAATTACATACTATCTCCTACTAGGCACTGTTCTAAAGGTTTCACTTGTAATATCTCACAACAACACTATCACAATAGTAATAGATAAATTGTCTTCTTGCTGTTTCTTGAACATCATGAAAAGGGTCTTGCCTTAAGTTTTTTGCACTGGCGTTTCTTGCTGCTTAAAACTCCCTTCCTCCAGAGAACCACATGATCCCTTTCTTATTTCATTCAAGTCTTGTTCTCTCTGCCAAGCTGAATGAATGACCCATGATTCCTTCTTCTGCATACCATATCTGTTTTTTTATAATACTTATTGGAGTTACATACCACACACATATTTCTCTTGTTGATTTTTAGTCCATCTCCATTACTATAATAGGATACAAAATGGTAGGAATTTTATCTGTGATTTTTTTTCCCCTCTGGAAAATTTCCAGAACATAAATTATTGTATACAGCTGGTGAGTAAGGGCCTAGGGCTTGAAGCCAAGCTTCAACATTAGGGACTTTGGTCTTCCCTATAGAACTTTTCCATGACTTGTGATCATCCGACTTCTAAACTCTTGTGTGCAAGCCTCTGGTTCTCCATTACTAAAAATAATAGCATTTAAAAACTCTCTCAAAGCCGGGCTCGGTGGTTCAGCCTGTAATCCCAGCACTTTGGGAGGCTGAGGTGAGTGGATTGCCTGAGCCCGAGGGTTCGAGACCCGCCTGGGCAAGCGAGACCTCATCTCTACAATAAATCAAAAAATTAGCCGGGCGTGGTGGCACACGCCTGTAGTTCCAGCTACTTGGAAGGCTGAGGCGGAAGGCTCGCCGGAGCCCAGCAGGTCGAGGCTGCGGTGGCCGGGAGCGGCCACTGCATTCCAGTCTGTGTGACAGAGTGAGACTCCAACTCAACAAAAAAAAACCCAAAAAAAACCCCAAAACTCTCCAAACTGATCAGTAATATGAATAAAGTATTTCCTAGAGATTTATGTCTGTGATATATTGCTACTAAAGAAAATTTCTAAAAACACATTGAATTTTAGTGAATTTTTCTTCTTCTCTTACTGGGCAAATTTTACCTGGTAAATTGTATTTATTATAAAATCACACACTTCAAATGTTAATAACTTTATCACTATTCCTGATTTTGTGAAATGATTCATTTCACTTCTGTGTACCCTTAAAGCTGCCTTTTCTCACTGAGATAGTTTTAATTCATTATTTAATATGTTGATCTCTCCAGTAGATACATGTTAATCTTGAACACACAGAATATATTGTAGTATTTATTTATTTATTTATTTATTTATTTAATTTTTTTTTTTTTAGTTGGCGTCTCCGTCGCTCAGACTGGAGTGCAGTGGCCACTCCCGGCCACTGCAACCTCGATCTGCTGGGCTCCGGCGATCCTTCCGCCTCAGCCTTCCGAGTAGCTGGAACTACAGGCGTGCGCTACCACGCCCGGCTAATTTTTTTTTTGATTTATTGTAGAGATGAGGTCTTGCTTGCCCAGGCGGGTCTCGAACCCGCGGGCTCAGGCAATCCACTCACCTCAGCCTCCCAAGGCGCGGGATTACAGGCTGAGCCACCGAGCCCGGCTGTAGTATTTATGTAAATGTTCAATGACAGTATGACTGAAGGAGTGGAGCTAGAGTTAAAGACTTGAAAATATGCTTCCAACGACCATTCTAGAATTATCACTATGTGTTTTTGTCTTGGACTTCTTTTTGCAAATGACAGAAGCCAAATTTAAAGTAGCTTAATATAAAATTAAATTACTGACCTTCTGCTGAAAAGTTCCAGAGATTACAAAAATACATCTAAAGTACAGGTACTAATAGATTCAGGTGTTAAAATGATGCTGCAATTCAGTTTGAGACACATAATTTAAGAATGCTCTTACACGACTATAATATTTAAAGACACAGATTAAAATGAAGTTATTGGGGAAAGCCCTGGAGCACTGCAATATTGAGAGGTAGAGTGGAAGAGGAAGATCTGCCAAAGAAGGCTAAGAAGCAGTGGCCCATGATGTAGCAAGGAACCAGACGTTTGTTGGATCACTGAAGGGGAGTAGACACTATATTGAACCTATTTCTGACTTTTAGGGATCTTGCCCTACACTCTCAGAGTTCATGTGGCACAGGCTTTGACAGAAATTTGATACCTAGCTCCAGAGAGGAAATCAGTTGGTAGTTCTGGCAACTTAACTGAGAAGAAGATGGAGAAATTATACTGTGCGACTCAGCATGGTAGGAGCTCACATCTGAACCTGAAGATAAGGTCAGTTTCATAAAAAGCACTATAACTGAAAGTGAGGGAAAAGGATGTCTTTCTGTACCCTTTTTGTGTCCTCCATCTGCTTGGAACAAGCTTCCTACCATCTCTCAATATTTGAACCGTATCTACATGTCACGACCTGCATCAACCACTCTTCTTATGATAAAGCTTTCCTGAATTTCTTTAGTCAAAGCATTCTCTCCTCTGATATAGCAGAACAATATATCAGTAGTTTTTATATGATTTAACACTTTCAACCACAAATCATAGGACATTGTGTAAATATCTCCTCTCATCTCTCTGCCAGTAAGTATTTGGAGGATAATGACTTCTGTGGCTCTCCCACAGAACATAATTGAATACATGATGTTATTGAATTACAGATGAACTGTGCATCAATCTCCATTTGAAGTTCTTTGTCTATTTATTTCCACTAATGTTGATAGTTTGGGAAGTGGAAAATGAAAAATGGTAGTATCCCTAAGATAAACATAATAGAATGAATGCCCAATCCATAAATATGCCTTTTTTCCTAAATAATAAAACTTTTGATGCCATTATAAAATAAAGTCAACCATTTCAAGAAGTATTGCATAAGAGTTAAGAAATCTTCACTAGCTTGTGATTTAATTGATTTGACATTTGAACATGCTAATGTCAATGTCATGATGCATCTGGTGATATCAAGCAACAATAGCTTTTATAAATAATAATGTAAGTCAGCATTTCTATGTTTCTCCTGCTTCTTTTCAGGTTAGAGTCATCATGGATTCATTACTTTTTTGATATCTATAACATAACTAGGTTTATATTGTCTCAGAACTTGATGAAACTTACTAAGAAAAACAAATTATATGAAAATATTTTAATCCAATATCATTTTATTTTAAAATGATGATAAATAGGAAAATCTTTATTATCACACATGTAATCACTGATTTTAGAAATGAGCTCATTAAAAGTAAGTTTCAGTGACTTTTGAATTAGGAATAGATGTGACTCTATAAAACTATAATAAATCCAGACGTGTATTGATTTAATATCTGAGAGTTGTTATCCTTTCTATTTTCCCATGATGACATGCTTTTTTCCTTCAAAGGCTCAGAATAAAAATAATTAGAGAGCAGATCATAATTTATTAATAACTGACAAATAAGGATTAGGGCAGAGAAATGCCAGGAAGACAAGGAACATAGCAACAACTAATTGCCCACTGTGGGAAGTAAATCGTCCTAGGAAACTGAACCTAAGAGGGTTACTGACTCAATTGCTCAACACTATTGAATATCTCATTTGCAATTTCTCACAGATCAAACATATAAACATCACTACAATTCTCAGGAAGTTATATTAAGCAAATTTATGAAAGGAAAAGCTCAATCATCCCGGAGATGGGAGGATTAATATCATTGACTTGCAATGATGTAAATTATTTTAGTAAAAATCTGGTGACTCTTAGATTTCACTAGTATGACGCAAAGGGCAAGTCAAAAGCCTAACCACAAGAGCAAAATATACTTTTGTCTAAAGCTCCATTTGCTCGAAGCTCCACTTCTACAAGAATGTGATCCTCATCTGAAATAGCAGGCTGGTGTGTCAGAAAACCCCGTGTCCTGATGGAAGACCTTGCTAGGTTTCTGGGAATTTTACCACATCTCTCAGAGCTCACAATAACCCAGGCTCTCACAGGAATCTGATACCCAGCTCCACAGTGAAAATCAATAGCTCTGCCCTATTCCGAAGGGTCGAACATCTATTCCACAACAACGAAAAAAAATTAGTTAATTTCCTAAGTCATGACTAAATGATTTTAAATACTAGCTAAAAGCCACATTTATTCAAGATCTATACTCTAAAAGGCTTTGTATGAACCAGGAAAACAAAAAACATTTCTAATAGAATGGCAACTCAATCTCAAACAGCTGATTTTTTTTAAAATTATGCTATGAGGAAGGACTGACTTCAGGTACAGCTAATGACTGTGATAGTTACAGCGCTACAAGGTATATTATATCCCAATTCTTTTACTTACCAAATTTATTTTACTGTCTTTCACTCCTTGCTTCTCTCATTATTTTTTACTTTTCTGACTTTCTAATCTTGCAGAAAAATGACATGCTTTTATGTATTAGATATCTGTCAGGCATTTGTTCTCAATCTTCTCTACACATCATCTAATTCTATTGTAGACATCCGTATCACAAATAAGAATTTCAGTTGGTTTAGTTATTATTTGGGGACTCCTCTATTTTTTTTTTCTTGAGTTGAAGTCTCACTCTGTCACTCAGGCTGGAGTGCAGTGGCACACTCACGGCCACAGCAGCCTCAACCAGATCACTGCTGGACTCAGGTGATCTTCCTGCCTCAGCCCTCTAAGTAGCTGGAACTACAGGCACATGCTACCACAGCTGGCTAATTTTTTGATTTATTATAGAGACAAGGTCTTGTCAAGTTGCCCAGGCTGGTCTCGAAAATTTGGACTCAGGAAATCCTCTCACCTTGGCCTCCCAGTTTGCTGGGATTATAGACTTGAGCCACCATGCCCAGTTATTTTGTGACTCTTGTTGTTGTTGCTATAAAAAACCTGTTATCATTTCTCCTGTGTGTAAGGTTTGATGGTGGGATCTGAATATTCCTAATGGTCATTGATTGTTTGTTGATTTCTTATTCTGTATTTCTTTCATGTGATGGTCAGTCAGGTGGCCACAAGAAGATACACAGTAGAGGATCAGGTGCAAAGTGTATTGTACTCACAGGTCCTAGAAACAAATGGTGTGGCATGCTATGCAGGGCCATAAGAAGAACACCAGATTTTAGCCAGGAAAAAGAAGACAGGAGGGAGTTTCCCCTCATTCCTGAGTCTAGACTTGAGCCTTCATTGTGATTTCTGTGGGAAAGTCATGACACAACAGGGTAAATAGTTTTGGCTTGATTAGCTAATTCAAATAATTCTAGCAGACTTTGGGATTATAACGGAGGTTCTCTGGTTGTGTGGAACCTGGACCTGGGGTTATTATTGCCTCCTGAGGTGTAAGTTTCTATTTTGGTTAGTTTCCATTATCAAACATGTGCTCCAGGCTGAGTCCTTTACCACATTTGAGAACTGACCAGCCCTGGAAGGGGCAGTCTCTTTCTAGCTGGGGAGGTTTTCAAGATGTCAAAAAACCCTAGTATACAGAAGGTTAAAATTATAGAAATAAAGAGTTCTCTTGAAGCAAGATAGATTGAAGGGCAAAAAATATTGTTAAGAGTTTATTGTTTTTTTATTTTCTGTAAATCTCTTTTCAACATCTCTCCTTCCATTTTTGGAAGACAAGATCTCATCAAGTTGGCAAGGTGAGACCTCCCCTGGTGGGGATCAAAAAAGCCTCTGTTTCTTAGGGTTTCTTAGGCTATTTTTAGACCGACTTTATAATCCTCTTTAGAGTTCCTCCAGACTGTCAATTCTGAAGAGTCAAATATTCCTATGTTCCTCACAAACATTTCTTGTCCACCTCCAAGTGTTCTCTATACTTCTGACATTGGGGGATCCTAGTCCTTCTCTAACACTGCTATGCCTATTTCATTTCCTTTCAAAGGAAAGGTATTAGCCTTTGGTTAAAACTGATTCTATCCATAGATGATGCACAGGTCTTGCAAACATTGAAAACCAAACCAAACAAAAAAATCCATTATCCATGTTTAGTTTCAATTGAAATCATGCAGCTTTGATTGTTTAATATTTTGTTTAATAGTTTGATTGTTTAACAGTTTTATTGCTTTGTGTAAAGAGATATCCATTTCAAAATATGGTGACATATTATACATATGAATATAAAAGATAATAGTATACAATTACAGAGCAAATAATTGAACAAATATCTTCAAAAATATGTAATAAGTAGCTGGACTTGGTGGCGCATGCCTGTAGCTCCAGCTACTTGAAAGATTGGGGCAGAAGGATCACCTGAGTCCAGCAGGTTGAAGCTGTGTTCACCGTGAGTGTGCCACTGCACTCCAGACTGCGTGATAGAGTGAGACTGCAACTCAGAAAACAACACATACACTCACACACACACAAACATGTAATAAGATAAGATGAAGTCAAATACTTTTTATATTATTATTAATTTTTCCGAGATATATTGAAATTTTACCACAAATCATCAAGGATACTATTGTTCAAGAGATCTTCAGATATTCCAGTACCACAGTGCTACTTTTTTTAAGGATGCAAAGATCAGTGTAACTATTTGAACAATATAGACATTAAATTTGTGCAATTATTCTTACTTTCTTAATTTGCAAAAAGTAAAATTATAAGGAAATGCCAATCTATAGTTTCAGTCTTCTTCAGAAAACTTTTTTTTTTTTTTTTTTTTTTTTGAGTTGGAGTCTCACTCTGTCGCCCAGACTGGAGTGCAGTGGCCGCTCCCGGCCACCGCAGCCTCGACCTGCTGGGCTCCGGAGATCCTTCCGCCTCAGCCTTTCAAGTAGCTGGAACTACAGGCGCGCGCTACCATGCCCAGCTAATTTTTTTTTGATTTA
>CAUYQG010066184.1:0-13027 GCA_963574415.1 Tarsius wallacei | reverse complement strand
AAACAAACAAACCTTATTTCCAAATACTGTCACATTCTGAGGTACTAGGGGTTAGTACTTGAACATAAGAATTTGAGGGGAGATACAGTTCAGCCATTAACAGTGAGTCCAAATGAACTCAGCATATATGGGCATATCTAGGTGCATGGTCACTTGGTGTACTATGGGCAAGCATTCTGGAAGGTATGGCCCCCGAACCCAAAGGGACTATGAGGCACTCTGCGTCCTTCTTTGTGGAAGGGGATACAAGGTACAGCACTCTGACCTCTACTAGGAGGGCGTGTCCTGGTACACCCTGACTGCTGGACCCCTCAAAACTTTAACGAAACTAAATCTTTATCTCCCGTCTTCGGGGTCAAATGGAAATAACAAGAGCCACCCATGTGCTAGTCACCTTCGCTAGTCCTAGTCAGAATTAGCCTGATGCCATCAATGTGACAGATAACTGCAACATTCTTCAGGATTTTCAGATGATCTGGGTCTCTTAGCAGAGGACAGCCAATTCCATGGCCCTTAGGAAACTTCTTTTGTGACTGAGATAGAAGAGAACCCGTTCTCCAAAACAATGACTGAACACCATGTTCTAGGGGCCTTCTCATCTGCTCCAGCAAAGAACCTGCCATCAGAGCTGCTACTTGACTGAGCTGGCGACTGTCTTCAGTCATTCTCCAGGATCTATCCAGTTTCAACAGCAGCTAGGCTGGCGAATTAGATGGAGATATGGAGGGGGCCCATCTCTGTACCCTAAGATCCTCAAGACTGGCATCATCTTCACTATCTCCTCTAAGATGTAGTTTTACTTTTGATGTCCTGTCTTGTTCAGGGGAGGAGCTCAACTGAGGCAGGTTCATTAAGCCAAGGTCAGGGTGCTGGCTGGGAAAACCCAGGACCCTGACAAATGGATGAGAATATTGGGGTGGACACCTTTAAAGATTTTGACTCTGTAGCCTTTTAACTATTAAATTCTGAGTTTTTCTGTTTTCCCACCTCATAATGGGTCTCACGCTTGGTTGTCACTTATTTGTTGTCCTCAGCTTTTAATTGCCCCTCAGTAGAGCATCAATACTACTTTTTGTTTGTTTGTTTTGTTTTGAGTTGGAGTCTCACTCTGTCACTCAGGCTGCAGTGCAGTGGCATGCTCCCAGCCACCACAGCCTTGACTTGCTGGGTTCAGGTGATCCTTCCGCCTCAGTCTTCCAAGTAGCCGGAACTACAGGCACACACTACCATATCCAGCTAATTTTTTTATTTATTGTAGAGACGAGGTCTCACCATGTTGCCCAGGCTGGTCTCGAACCCACGACCTCAGGCAATCCTCTCGCCTTAGCCTCCCAAAGTGCTGGGATTATAGGCTTGAGCCACTGCACCCGGCCTCAATACTACTTATTAAATACTGACAGCACTGTCTTTGTATGACTTGTTCCCCTGAGCTTTTCAAATGCCTGAACTATTGTGGCAGCCAGGGCAGGATGGTCCCCTCCCTAGGAACATTCTCTGGAATCATTCATGAAAGTTTTAGCAATTAAGTTGCCACCTTGTGCCAGGGACTGTTTGTGCCTCACACCCCGCCCTTAATGGCATTCTCATGACCAGCTAGGCAATGATCCTGTCCAAAGTCATCTTATAAGCTGCTTTGCTGGATCATTCTTGGAACTATGTCAGTTGGGTTCTCTGGGAAGTAGTGACCGACACAGAACTAGGGGTGCAGGCATGTTTATTAAGGTGGAGGGAGGTAATGCTTGTGAAAGATACAAAGGCGAGGATGCCTGATTAGGCAGGTGAAACCTTCAGGCTGCAGTGCAGATCAGACAACTGTGAAGAGAAAGAGGAGAGGAAGAAGGGTTGGCAGAAAGCCTCAGGCTGTGATGCAAATCCGACAGAGTCACAGCCACCACAGGGAGCTCCAGAGCAAAGATGGCCTATTAGAGAAATCCCACGCTGGGCAGAAATGGCTGGTCTCCCCGTTGTGCTCAGTCATTGGATAGGGGCTGCTTGGAAGCAGCCAAGGTGGATCCTGAAGGTGTTACCAGCAGATGCTGCCAGTTAACCGTGTTTTTGGCAGCTGAACGGCAAGCTTTTTCTTGAATGGAAATCTAGGTGGTAGACCATCATTGCCACCCGGCTGTGGTGGAGGAGGGATTCTTGGGGTTTAATTGCTCTTTGTACAGACTTGCAACTAAACCACTTACTTTTAGTTGAACACCTCCTCCACCTCCTCTTTCTACATCTTCTGTAGCCCCTAGTACTGTGGGGTCCTGAGGCTCTCGGGGCTTCTGTGAGGTCAACTCACCCAATCTGAAGGTTCCTAGGGCTTTCTGGAGGTAACATTTGAGCTGTGCCTTAATAAACAGGAGGTAGTGAGGAAGCTGAGGATGGTTCCAGGCAGAGGGATCGGCAGAGTGAAAGCCCTAGAGTGATTGCCTGAGCCCTGCAGATTGAGGCTGTGGTGGCTGTGAACGTGCCATTGCATTCCAGCCTGGGTGTCTGAGAGACTCCATCTCAAAGAAAAAAAAAATTAAAATTAATGTGGATTCTTGGGCCCTACCCCAGACACACAGGATCAGAAACTCTTGAAGTGGGGCCCAGTAATTGTAAATAATAATACTGTGTGTTCAAGCAACACCAGATCATCACTATTACTGTGCATAGGCATTCTCAGAATGTGTTTCTAGTTCATTAGGGAAATCAAAACTATTATGAGATATCACTTCATACCCATTAGGATGGCAATTATTTAAAAAAATTACAGAAAAGTGTTGAGGAGGGTACAGAGAAATTGGAACTCTGGCACATTCCTGGTGGGAATGTGAAATGATGCAGCTGCTGTGGAAAAGAGTATGGTGCTTCCTCCAAAAGCTAAACATAGAATTACAGCAATTCCGCTCCTAAGTATATTCCTAACACAATTGAAAGTAGAGACTCAGATACCTGCACACCAATGCTCATAGTAGCATTATTCAGAATAGCCAGAAGATGGAGACAACACATGTCCATTGACAGATAAATGGATCAACAAAAAGCTGTACAGATACCGTGGAATATTATTTAGCCTTAAAAAGGAAGGGAATTCTGACAGGCTGCAACATGGATAACCCTTGAAGACACTGTGCTAAGGGAAACAAGCCAGTCACAAAAGGATAATGGTAGTAAGGGTCCACTTGTGTGAGGTGCCTAGAGTGGGCAAGTAGGGACAGCATCATAGATGTTTGCCAGTAACTGGGGGAGGAGGGAAGAAGGAGTGACTGTTTAATGCGTACAGCATTTCTGTTTGAGATGGTGCGTTTTGAAAGTGGGCAGTGGTGCTGGTTACTCAACATTGTGTCTATACTTAATGCCCCTAAATTGTATACTTGAAAGTGTTAAAAAAAAGATACATTTTATATTATGTCATTTCACCTAATAATTTTTATGTGGCCTTGGACCAACAGCGTCCTCATCACCTGGGAACTTGTTAGAAATGCGGATTCTTGCCAGGCACTGCAGCTCACGCCTGTAATCCCAGCATTTTGGGAGGCGGAGGCGAGAGGATTGTCTAAGCTCAGGGGTTCAAGACCAGCCTGAGCAACATGACGAGACCTTGTCTCTACAGTAAATCAGAAAATTAGTCGGGCAGGGTGGTGTATGCCTGTGGTTCCAGCTTGGAAGACTGAGGCGGAAGGATCACCTGAGCCCAGAAGGCTACAGTGGCCGTAAGCGTGCCACTGCACTCCAGCCTGGGAACAGAGTGAGACTCCAACTAAAAAAAAAAAAAATGAGACCTGGTGTGGTGGCTCAAGCCTGTAATCCCAGCACTTTGGGAGGCCGAGGCGAGAAGATTGCCTGAGCCCAGGGGTTCAAGGCCAGCCTGGGCACCTGGTGAGATCTCATCTCTCCAATGAATCAAAAAATAAGCCAGGCATGGTAGCGCGCACCTGTAGTTCCAGCTACTTGGAAGGCTGAGGTGGAAGGATTGCCTGAGCCCTGCAGGTTGAGGCTGCAGTGGCCGTGAACATGCCACTGCACTCCAGCCTGGGTGTCAGAATGAGACTCCAACTCAAAAAAAAAAAAATTAATGAAAATAAATGTGGATTTTTGAGCCCTACCCCAGACACACAGGATCAGAAACTCTTGAGGTGGGGCCCATTAATTATGTTCCTTAAAGTTTGAAAACCACTGTTCTAGAATATGAGATGGAAAGATGAAACTGGAAAGGAATATGGAGGCCAGATCATGGAGGGCCTTGACTGTCATGATAATATGCTTCGGCCTTATCCCACCAGCAAAAAACTAACTCAGAATTTTAAAGAACAAATTGACATGGTCAGACTTGTGGAATTTATTTCCTAATTTTAAAAACAACGTGCCCATTGCAGAAAACTTGGAAGACTAATTTTTAAAAAATTACTCATAATCTACCAACTGGAAGGTAACCCCTGTTAATATTTTGATGTGTGTTTTTCATTTCAGTTTTTGGTACCTTTATATACATTTTTGAAAACCAAGTATGGAATCATAAAGGACAAACAATGTACTGTTGTGGAACCTGCTTTTTCAGCAGTATATCATGAACATTTTTACATATGATGAGATCTTTTACCATTTTTATTGACTGCAGAATTACGTTTTTGATGGCTTATTCTGGCAAGGGTATGGAAGATGAATTTAAGAAAGACAAGAATGAGTTCCTGCAGGGATCCAAGTTACGAAGCTGTTGCAATAAATCAGACTGGTGATAAGGACTGAAGCGCAGCACTGCCAGCAGGAACAGAGTCTGGGACAGACGTGAGGATGTTTTAGATTTTAAAACATATTGATTGATTATACGTTGGAGCTGCTGTCTTGACTTCAGTGGTTAAGATTTTTAGTGTTGAGTTGGGAAGAGAATGGAGAATAGTGGATTGTGTTTTGGAGGTGTTCAGCTTGGGAGACGTTAAGTTTTAGGGGTTTGTGGGTCATTCAAGTGGGGATACCTAGTGAATAGTCAAATAGATGAGCCTGAAGCTCATATTGGTGGGTGGAGCTCAAGAACTAGAGATGAATATTGGGGAGTTAAATGGCTGTTAGAGTTGGCTGGGTACGGTGGCTCACTCTATAACCCCAGCACTTTGGGAGGCCAACGCAGGAGGATTGTTTGAGCCCAGGAGTTCAAGACTCAACCAATATGGTGAAACCTCGTCTCTACAATAAACCAAAAAATTAGCCAGATGTGGTGGTGCATGTCTGTAGTTTCCAGGTACTTGGAAGGCTGAGGTGGAAGGATCCCCTGAGCCCAGCAGGTTGAGGCTGCGGTGACCACAAGCATACCTCTGCACTCCAGCCTGGGTGATAGAGTGAGACTCCAACTCAATCAATCAGTCAATGACTAAATTTTAGAGTTGGCATGGTGGCTCATTCTGTAATCCCAGTACTTTGGGAGGCCAAAGCAGGAGGATTGCTTGAGCCCAAGAGTTTAAGAGTCACCCAACATGGTGAGACCTTTTCTCTACAGAAAATCAAAATATTAGCTGGGCGTGGTGGCACACACTTGAGTTCCCAGCTACTCAGGAGGCCGAGACAGAAGGATCACCTGAGCCCAAGAGGTCAAGGTTGTGGTGAGCTGTAAGCCACTGCACTCTGACCTGGGCAACAGAGTGAGACCCGACTCAAAAAAAAAAAAAAAAAAAATCTGAGAGTGGATTAAATCTCTCTCAAGGAAAGCATACAGAATGGCAGGTTTGATGGTGAGTGCTGTGCTTCACAGACAAGCCATGAGAAACCCCAACATGTCTCAGGCAAGGAACCCAAGGACATTAGGAAGGAATGGTTAAAAGTAAAATTTAAAAATATGAATTGATTGGTATTATTTTTACATTGTTCTGGCAATTCACAGAAAGAGAAGAGCCTTAATTTTTAAAACCCATTTTAGTCATTTTATGACAAAGTTGTTTAATAAACATCTTTTTTCAAAAGAAAAAAAAAATAGAGGGAAATAGTGCCACAGAAGCCAAAGGGACACACATTCCATAGCAAACAGGTGGCCAGCTGAAGTTCAGGAAGGCAAACACTGAGAAGCGTCTGTTGGTTTTGGTAGCATCTAGGCACATTTTCTAGAATGTTAGAGGAGTGCAGGGAGAGGGGAAAGAACATCTGAGTAATTAAGGATTGAGTGGTGATTAGGAACCAGGGAATGGAGAAATGGAATTTGGACCAATCTTCAAAGGAGCTGAGAAGAGTCGACATAGAAACCAGCCCTAAGAAGGGTACAGGGTGAGCTGGGCACAGCTTAATTTATGAACTAAGTTATCCATGTTATTTGAGCACTGTACATGGTGACCTCAAAAATTATAACAGTAGCCAGGCACAGTGGTTCACACCTGTAATCCCAGCATTTTGGAAGGCCGAGGTAAGAGGATTGCCTGAGCCCAGGGGTTCAAGACCAGCCTGGGCAACTTGACAAGACCTCCTCTCTACAATAAATTAAAAAATTAGCCAGGAGTAGTAGCGTGTGCCTGTAGTT
This sequence comes from Tarsius wallacei, assembly GCA_963574415.1. Classification (NCBI taxonomy): domain Eukaryota; kingdom Metazoa; phylum Chordata; class Mammalia; order Primates; family Tarsiidae; genus Tarsius; species Tarsius wallacei. The sequence goes on along the minus strand of CAUYQG010066184.1, from coordinate 6,552 downwards.
CCAGCTACTTGGAAGGCTAAGGTGGAAGGATCGCCTGAGCCCAGCAGGTCGAGGCTGCGGTGGCTGTGAGTTTGCCACTGCACTCCAGCCTGGGCGACAGAGTGAGACTCCAACTCAGAAACAAACAACAAATAAAGCAGAGCCTGAAGGTGTGATTGAATTGCTGCAATTTTATGATAAAACTTGAACTGATGTGGAGTTGCTTCTTATGGATAAGCAAAGAAAGTGTTTTTTGAGATGGAATCTATTCCTGGTAAAGATGCTGTGAACATTGTTGAAATGACAGCAAAAGATTTAGAATGTTCCGTAATCTTTGCTGTCAAAGCAGCAGCAGGGTTTGAGAGGATTGACTCCCATTTTAAAAGAAGTTCTGTGGATAAAATGCTATCAAACAGCATGGCATGCTACAGAAAAATCTTTCGTGAAAGGAAGAGTCAACTGATACACCAAACTTTGTTGTTTTATTTTTAAAAATTATAGGCCAAGGCAGGATGATTTCTTGAGCCTAGGCCTTTGAGACCAGCCTGAGACCTCATCTCTACAAAAATATCTAAAACTTAGCCAGGCATGGTGGCAAGTGTCCATAGTACCAGCTACACAGGAGTCAGAAGCAGGAGGATTGCCTGAGCCCAGAAGGTCAAGGCTGTGGTAAGCCATGATCATGCCACTGCACTCTAGCCTGGGCAACAGAGTAAGACCCCAACTCAAAAAAAAAAAAAAAATTGCCGCAGCTACCCCGGCCTTCCGCAGCCCCCACCCTGATCAGTCAGGAGCCATCAACATTGAGGCAAGACCCTTCACCAGCAAAAGGATTAAGACTTGCCAAAGGCTCAGATAATTGCTAGCACTTTTTAGCAATAAGGTATTCTTAAGGTATGTACATTGTTTTTTAAAGACAATGCTGTTGCACACTTAGACTGTAGTATAGTGTAAACATAGTTTTATATGTACTGGAAAACCAAAATATTTGACTCACTTTATTGCAATATTCACTTTATTATGGTGGTCTAAAAGCCCACGATCTCCAAGGTATGCCTGTATCAGAAAACCCTCCAGCTCAATGTCTAATAACAGTTCTGTTCTTAGAATTATACTTAGAACTATTCTTATTCCTTCATCTATTGACTTGGAATGAAAACATTGCTCTTTGAATGAAGATAGTTTTGAGAATTAACTATAGGAGTTGGAAAGGAGAAAGCCGGGTATGATGGCTCACACCTATAATCTCAGCACTTTGGGAGGCGGAGGCGAGAGGATTGCCTGAGTCTAGGAGTTCAAGACCAGCCTGGGCAACTTGGTGAGCTCTTATCTCGACAATAAATTTAAAAAATGAGCTGGGTGTGGTGGTACATGCCTGTGGTTCCAGTTACTTGGAAGGCTGAGGCAGAAGGGTCGCCTGAGCCCAGCAGTTCAAGGCTGCGGCGACTGCACTCCAGCCTGGGCAACAGAGTGAGACGCCTACTCAAAAAAACAAACAAAAAAAAAGGAGTGAAAGCACATTTCTAGGTTAGAATGAATACAAGCTATGGGGATGAGAACTATTACATAAAGTAGGCCAAATAAGCCCTTGAGAAACATCTATTTCCAGAAAAATTTTAAACTTTCATGGCTCTGGAGTTCTGCCCTTCCTATTTTTTTAATTGAATAAAATTAGATAAAAATATAAAGCAATTTGTCTAGAAGAAAAATCTCCAAGGAAAATGCTCATTTTAGCTATTTAGAGAATACATGTCAAATAAAAATTCTAAATGTTAATATTTAGAAAATGCACATTTCTCTAAGGTTGATTTGCTATTGTACAAGAGTTCCTTTTGCCCTTGTAGTATTCTAAGTAAGTATGCCACCTCTGACTTACTCTGTAAAATTTCAGCGATTATTAAAACAGAATGGTGTACCACATAGCTAAAATTAAATCAGTTTAAAACTCTCAGGAGTTGAAATTGTGGTTGCTTAAGTTAATGGACTAATCAAATCAAACCATAGTTTCAGATGATGTTGCTGCAATATTCTAATTATTGCAATCTGATTTTCCTTAGTAATCGTGAAGGTCAAAACTGAAAGCCTGATTCAAAAAGGAAATTAAAAGTTAAAAATAAAAGACAAGACATTTTTATCCTCACATTTGTCATGATAGATTATTAAGTTGACCTTGTAAATTCAAAAAAAGATTTTGCTGTAAATCACATTGGAGTTGATTCAAGGAGTGGAAACAGCATTATCTAAAGGTAATTCACTATATATTAAATGAAAATCTACACGTTTTTATTTTTATGCTTTTGCAAGACTTTCAGATGAGTAAAAGCAGATACAAGGAAAAAAATCTTTGTCAGAACACATATCCTGGTTTGAGGATCCCAAAACTATGGTTCTGGTGTGTTCAAGATAAGCCCTAGCAATAGATATATAAAGAGGCTACTAGGCCGGGCACAGTGACTCAGGCCTGTAATCCCAGCACTTTGGGAGGTGGAGACAAGAGAATTGCCTGGGTCCACTGGTTTGAGATCACCCTGAGCAACATGGCAAGACCACGTGTCTATAATAAATAAAAAAAATTACCTGGGCTTGGTGGCCACGCCTGTAGTTCCAGCTACTTGGAAGACTGAAGCAGAAGGATTGCCTCAGCCCAGCAGGTCGAGGCTGTAGTGGCTGTAAGCATGCCACTGCACTCCAGTCTGGGTGACAGAGCGAGACTTTGACTCAAAAAAACAAACAAACAAGTCAACTTTAAAAAGAGCAAAAAAATGCATACAGCTTTATGGTCAGAGGAAATTTAAAAGTTTTAATTTCAATTTTTTTACCTATTCTTGTTACAGAAAACTGTGCTATAGTGATCAATAAAAAGACTTTCCAACATATATCATGTTAGAACAAAACATGTATCTTGTGGGTAAGGGTAAAGAACATGAGTTCCAGGAGAAACGAAATGATTTGAAATGTCGATTAAAGAAAAGCATTCTCAGGCTAGGTGTGATTGCTCATGCCTGTTATCCCAGCACTTTGGGAGGCCGAGGCCAGAGGACTGCCTAAGACCAGGGGTTCAAGACTAGTCTGAGCAAAATGGTGAGACCTCATTTCTATGACAAGTCAGCTACTTGGAAGTCTGAACAGGAAAGACTGCCTGACCTCTGCAGGTCAAGGCTGTGGTGGCCATGACCATGCCACTGCACTTCACCTGGGCGACAGAGAGAGACTCCCACTCAAAAAAAAAAAAACAAAACAGAAAAGCATTCTCAGTCTAGAGTTGATGAGAGGCGGCATATCACTAAGACACTCAGATGCATTGGCTACATTTTAAACAGTGATGTAACCAATTTATTTTTAAATGTTAATATTTATAATTCTCTGGAGTTACACCCCCAGCAACTATAAACAGCATTTTCTGCCTTTTTCTCCTTTTAAAAGAGTTGATTCACATTAAATATGTGTAGTATTTATAAAGCTGTGTTACATAAATTTCTTATTTCATATATTTTCACTTAATAAACCAAATTATAGTATTTAGTACATCTCTGATTGACAAATTTTCATAAGCTTAAAAACTGGGCATGAAACTGTTTTTTTGGTTTTTTTTTTTTGAGTCGAGGTCTCATTCTGTCACCCAGGCTAGAGTGCAGTGGCAAGTTCTCAGCTACTACAGACTTGACCTGCTGGGCTCAAGCGAGCCTTCCGCCTCAGCCTTCCAGAAGCTGGGACTGCAGGTGCTCGCCATCACGCCTGGCTAGTTTTTTGGTTTACTGTGAAGGTGAGATCTCACCGTGTTGCGCAGGCTGGTCATAAACTCCTATGCTTGGGCAGTCCTCTTGCCTTGGCCTCCCAAAGTGCTGGGATTACAGGTGTTAGCCACCATGCCCGTCAGTAACCGTTTTAGATGCCAATTTAAACATGCACACACTCCCATATACTTTAAATCATCTCTAGATTACTTATGACACCCAATATGATGCAAATGTTATGTAAATAACTGGGCTGTTTTTTTAGGGGTTGGGGTCTCACTCTGTTGCCTGGGGGTCCTAGAGCCAACTCCCCGTGGACACCAAGGGACCACTCTATTCTAGGTACTAGGGATAGAGCAATGAGGAGGACAAGTGAAGATGCTGCTCTCAAGGAGAAAGAGATTGATTTTAAAAATTAATTTTAAGTGGCAATAAATGCTAGGCAAAAACTGACAGCAGAGTAACGTGATGCCAAGTGGTGACTGACAGCTGCAGGCGAAGACATTTTTACAAATGAAAAACTTAGAAAGAGAGAGAAATTTCACGCCCTTACAACTAAGCAGAGAAAGCAACTTCGGTGAATGGTCCACCTGCAACTGTCAAACTTCTCTGTCAATTACCGCATCCACTTGGAGGTAAGTCTCTCTGTTCAGCAGCCAAGGTGTAACAGCAGCTGATAAAGGGGCTGGGAAGAAGTCTAGAGAGCACTGTCCTGCAGAAAGAAAACGTTCAAACTGTTGTAAAAGATGATTTTCATGCACAGGATGAATGTTGTATGAAGTGGGTGAATAATTCTCCGCAGTCCAGTATTCCTAACAAAAAGTGGATCCTGTCATGAGAACGCTACTGTTTGTTTTTGAAGAGCACGTGGAATGCAAAGAAACGCGAATAGGCTTAACCCTTGGAAGCAGAATAGAAAAAGCCCGAAACCTGGCTCCCTTCGGCTCCACCACCTCAGCAGACAGTGGTGAAGCCTTGCTGGGCGGTCGACCTAAGAAGAGAAAGCAGAGCCAGACGCGAGGGCAAGCGCCGTCTGCAAACCGGTCCCCTTCCAGGTATACAGACGGCTTACCCACACGGTCATGCTGGCTGTGAAACGACTGCCCAACAGCACACAGCTCACATGGAAAAACACTGACAACCACTCACATTCCTTACGTAAGAAATACTAATGAGGTCAAATGCAAGGAGGGACCCCCGAAACCGGAATTTCTCTATAAAAGTTGTGTATTTGTTCTTACATGTTTAAACTTCAGTCACCTTCAAAGTGCGCTTCGTTGAACACAACGTACCTATCGAGACACTGTTTCCACTGCTCAAAACAGTTTCTGAACTCGCCCATTTTGACGCCTTTCAGTGCTTCTGCTGTCTTTTGCGTCACCTCTTCCACTCCAGCTAAACATTTCCCTTTGAGGACTTTTTTCAGGGGGAAACAAAAAAATCCGCTCAGGGCGAGAGCAGGTGAATAGAGAGGGTAGGGCATGGGGCCATGCTGTTTTTGGTCACAAATGCCAAACACTCAGCATGGTGTAGGCAGGTGTGCACATAAGTCGCCCATCACGAAATGGGTAAATGCATTGAAAGAATCTCCAAAAAAAAAAATTCACTGAAGCCAAACACAGTCTCTCACAACAGTGCTAGTTGGAATGCTGACGCTGATGGGTTCCTAGAACATTTACCTAGCGGGCACAGCCTGTACCACAAGGGGCCCACCCTCCAAAAGATAATTCTGGGTTTTTTGGGTGCCCCCTCATACCTATACAGAGTTGTCAAAAATTAACAATGACTAGGAGGCACCTTCTTTCCATCCCTTTGTATAATGCTGTGCTCTCTCTCTCTCTCTATTTATTTTTTTGGCATCAGAGTCTCACTCTGTCACCCAGGCTGGAGAGCAGTGGTACACTCACAGTCACGGCAGCCTCAACCTGCTGAGATCAGGCGATCCTTCCTTCTCAGCCTTCCAAGTAGCTGGAACTACAGGCACGCGCTACCACACCCGGCTAGTTTTTGATTTATTGTAGAGATGAGGTCTCGCCAAGTTGCCCGGGTAGGTCTCGAACCCGCGTGCTCAGGCAATCCACTCACCTTGGCCTCCCAAAGTGCTGGAATTACAGGCTGAGCCACTGAGCCCGGCCTATTTTCTTAAGGATACTTATCTTCTGCTCCTACAACCCTGTTCCAAGGCCAAAGAGCCAAGAAGGAATCGCCTGAAGCGAAGAGTCCCTCTTCCTAATAGAGACACAGAAGGGCTCTTCCACTGAAAACTTAATCAGGAAACCCACGGGTCACAGTTCAATGTGACAAGATGTCGACACAGTACTCCTAACACCCAAAGGGATGACTGACAAGCCAGATTCACGTTCTAACACATTTGGAATTAGTTTCTCCAAACAGCATGCCCAGTGTCTCACCAGGACTAAAAAAATCATGCAAGGTCTAAACTCTTTTGATAACTTAAAACAGAAACGGAATCACTACTAATGTAGTTTCTAGGGGCATTGTGTGTAGAACTGCGATTTTTAAGAGCTTTCATTATTTACTTCAACCGGAACGGCTACCCACTGCTCTACTAGAGGTGTGCGCTACCACGCTCAGGTAATTTTTTGATTTATTGTAGAGACGAGGTCTCACCAAGTTGCCTAGGCTGGTTTCGAACCCCTGAGCTCAGGAATTGTCTCGTTTCGGCCTCCCAAAGTGCTGGGATCACAGGCTTGAGTCACTGCGCCCGGCCCACCCAGTACTCTCAAACATCTTTCCCCAAAACAAGAGCTGTGGGTAGCCGTTCCGGTTGAAGTAAATAATGAAAGCTCTTAAAAATCGCAGTTCTACACACAATGCC
>CAUYQG010066181.1:0-24111 GCA_963574415.1 Tarsius wallacei | reverse complement strand
AAAATTAGCCGGGCATGGTAGCGTGCCTGTAGTTCCAGCCACTTGGAAGGCTGAGGCGGAAGGATCGCCGGAGCCCAGCTGGGTTACAGATATTTTTATTCATGTCTTTTGGTACATATATACTCAAATGGATTTTCCTGTGTTTTAGATTATCACCCTATTGCTTGACTGGATTTCCAACCATTATAAAAGGAGTACTTTTAAAAAGCAAAGTTTCAAAAGGACTGTAGAAAAAGAGCTGGAAACGGCATGTAAATGCCCATGATTGCATGGGGAATATGTGAGCTGTGCATACATACAGCCCTCCTTGCGTTCAAGATATTTCCTGTAATGAAAAATGAGAGGAAATGTGGGTTCTTGGGTTGTATGAGTGCAAATATTGGCAAAGTAAGAGGCAAATGCATGCTTTCGTCGTTTGTCTTGTGATTTGGGTGGAAGTCACAAGACACACAACTCGCGGCTTCAGGGCGTGTCGTGCCTTCTCAGGGTTGCGCCACGGTCACATCATCCCCGTTTCAACCCTTGCTCACCCTGCCGTGGAGACGTCCACTCTCCGTTCCCTGGAGATCCACGGATTTGCTTTCTGCCTCTATGGATTCGTCTATTCTGAATACTTCACAAGAAAGAAGTTACACCATCGGTGGCCTTCGTATCTGGCTACTTGGATTCAGCATAGCACTGTCAAGGTCCGTGTCAGCCGCAGCACGGGGCGGTGGTCCATCCTCTTCTGTGGCTGAGTCATGCTCTACTATATGCTTGCATCCTGTTTTGTTCACCGTTCACTTGTGGATGGAGATTGGGGTCGTTTGTACCTTTTGGCTCTTGCTGGTAGTGCTGCTGTACATATCTGTAAAACACGAACTTTCTAAAGACTTGATTTCTCTTCTTCTAGGTATGTGTGCAGGCTTGGAGTGGCTGGATCCTGTGGGACGTCTGCCTGGCTTTGGGAGGAACTGCCAGGCCCTGTCCACGGCTGCCGCGCCACTGACCTTCCCTTCCTGCCTGCTGCGTGGGCTCCTGCTTCTCCACCTCTTCGTCAGCCCTTGCTGTTTGTCAAATGTTACAACTGGCCTTCCAGAGGGTGTGGATGGCCTCTTGTTTTGGTTTTGATTTGCAGGGATGACCTACGGTGTCGAAGATCTTTTCGTGTGCCTATTGGCCCTTTGCATATCTTCTCTGAAGAAATGCCTGTTTAACTCCTTGACTCGTTTTAAAAATTAGGGTGTTTTTGTTGTTAAGTTTTAGAAGATTTTTTTTTAAATATTCTGAATACTAAATCCTTACCAGATATACAATTTTCAAATATTTTCTCCTATGCTGTGGGGTGTTTTTTCTCTTTTTACATAATGTACTTTGGTGCCCCAAAGTTTTCATTTTTATAAAGTCCCAATTTTTTTTTCACTTCTCATGACTTTCTGTCAAATCTAAAAATTCCTTGTTAAATCTGAGGTCACATGGATTTACCTTGATGTTTTCTTCTAACAGTTTTATAGTTTAAACTTTTAGTTTTCTATTTATATGAAAGCTTAACCTGTAAGCTGATCGGCTCACTTTGGATAAGACCCAACTTCATTCTTCTGCACGTGGAAACCCCTTGTCCTTTGAAAGGACGCTAGTTTGCCCCTTTTGAATGGTTCTGGCGCTATTGCTAAAAATCAATTAGCCACAAATGCATAATTTATTTCTAAACTTTTGATTCTATTCCATTAGTCTGTGGGTGTAGGCTTATGGCAGTACCATACTGTTTGGATTCCTGTAATTTTGTTGTAAGTTTTGGGATTGGGAAGTGTGAGTCATTCAACTTTGTTTTTCTTTTTCAGGGTTGTTTTGGCTATCCAGGACCCACTGCAATTCTATGAGTTTAAGGATCTGCTTTTATTTTTCTTTCTTTTTTATTTTTACTTTTTTTAGGGCTGAGGTATTGCTCTGGCATCCAGGCTGGAGTGCAGGGGTGCTACCATAGCTCACTGTAACCTTAAAGTCCTGGGCTCAAGTAATCAACCTGCCTTAGCCTTCAGGGTGGCTAGGACCACAGGTGTGCACCCCACACTCAGCTCATTGTCTTTATTTTTTTGTAGAGACAGAGTCTTGCTGTGCTGCCCAGGTTGGTCTTGAATTCCCAGCCTCAAGCAACTCCCTTGCCTCAGCCACCCAGAGCTCTGGGGTCACACGCATGAGCCTCCCTGCCAGGCCTAGGAGCTACTTTTCCAGTTTTTTCAAAAAGGTTGCTGGCGTTTTGATGGGATTGAGTTAAATCTGTAGATGTCTTCATGTGCTATTGACATCTTAACAGTATTGTATCTTCCAATGCATGAACATGGGCTGTTTTCTGTGTGTTTAGACTTTTTTGCTATTTCTTAGAAAAATTGTAATTTTCAGTGTACACATCTTTAATCGCCTTAGCCAAATTTATTCCTAGGCATTTAATCCTTTTAGATACTTTTACTAATAAATTGCTTTCTTAAATCCCTTTACTGTTGAAATTTGAGGGTTCATTGTATATTCTAGGGACTCATCTTTTGCCAGATATGTGGTTTGCAAATATAGTCTCCCAGGAAACATATGGGGAAATTTTCATGACCTTGAAGTAGGCAATGATCTCTTGGATATGACACCAGATAACTACAAAAGACAAAAATCGATAAAATAAGCTTTAAAATTAAAAAAAAATTGTGTGTTTTATAGGACACTATTAAGAAAAAATTTAAAAACCCACAAAATGGGAGATAAATCTGCAAAACACATATCTGATGAGAGTCTTGTGTCCAGAATACATAAAGACATTTAAAACTCAATAATAAGAATAGTTACACAATTTTAAAATGGGCAAAGAATGTGAATAGAAATTACTCTAAAGAGGATATGAAAATGCTGAATAAGCACTTAAAAATGTCCAACATCACTAGCCATTAAAGAAACACAAATTAGGCCATAATGAGATACTATTTCATAACTACTAGCATGGCTTTAGCAAAAAAACCAAACAATAATAAGCGTTATCAAACATGTGAAGAAATTGAAACCACGTTCACTTACGCTGAGAATGTGAATGGTGCAGTTGGGATTTCTATAGGCACTTTCCTGAATATGTACATGGATTTGTGAGTATTGCCATCCTAAAAGTATTAGTCTTTTAAAAACTTAATTTAATTTAATTTAATTTGTTTTTTGAGTTGTAGTCTCACTCCATCGCTCAGGCTGGAGTGCCGTGGCACACTCACAGCCACCCCAGCGTTGACCCTCTGGGCTCCAGTGTTCCTTCCGCCTCAGCCTTTCAAGTAGCCAGAACTATAGGCATGCGCTACCACACCTGGTTAATTTTTGATTTATTGTAGAGATAAGGTCTCGCCAAGTTGCCTGGGCTGGTCTCGAACCTGCAAACCCAGGCAATCCACTTGCCTTGGCCTCCCAAAGTGCTGGGATTAAAGTCTGAGCCACCAAGCCTGGCCAGTATTAATCTTGAGGTCTTTGATCATGAGACGTCTTCCCATTTTTTCCATTTGATTTCTGTGGACAGTGTTTTGTAGTTTCCAGAGTATACATTTTGCACTTCTTTTGTTAAATTTATTCTTAAGCATTCTAATGCTATTGTAAATGAAATCGTTTTCTGAATTTCACTTTTGTATTTTTCATTGCTTCACAAATAAATTAAAATTTATTTGTTAGTTACATGTTTTATCCTGTAACCTTCCTGAACTAGTCAAGTAGTTGTAATTATGTGTGTGTGTGCAGATTCACTAGGAATTGATACCTACAAACTCATGTCATCTGCACATGAAGGCAGCCTTAGCCCTATCTTTGCAATCTAGATGTAGCTATTTCAGTTTCTCGCCTCGTTTCTGTGACTAGCACCCCCGATTCAATGTTGAATAGAAGTGGTCAGTGTGAACATTCTCATCTGGTTCCTGATTTTCCCAACAAAACTTTTAGTCTTGCACCAGGAAGAGTGATGCTAACTCTGTGTATTTCATGTATGTCCTTATTTAACATATCAAAGAAGTTTCCCTCTGTTCTTATTTTGTTCAATGTTTGTATCATGAGGAGTTGTTACTTTTTCTGCACCTATTAGAGTGAACACATGTTTTGTGTTTTTTCTCTTTTTTTCTCTGTTCTAATGAGGTGTATTATCTTTATTGATTTTCAGATGTTAAACTATCCATGCATTCTTCTTGGTCATGGCGTATAATCTTTTTTTATATGCTGCTTAATTTGATTTTCTAATATTTTGTTGAGGATGTTGACCTGTAAATTCATATGGCTTATCAGTCAGTGTTTTTCTTTTCTTGTGACATCTTTGTCTGACTTTGGTGTCAGGGCGATCATTGCCTCATAGGCTAGTTTGGAAAGTGCTCCTTCTTCTAGTTTACATAAGAGTTTGTTAACAATTGGTATTAACTCTTCCTTAAAGATTTGGTAGAATTCACCAGTGAAGCAGCTAGGTCTGGGTTTTCCTTTGAGTGTAGATTTTGTTTTTTAATTACTAATTCAGTCTCTTTATCTGTTATAGGTCTATTCAGATGTTTTATTTTACCTTAATTCAGTTTCAATACTTTGTCTTTTTCTAGGAATTTGCCTATTCCTTTTACATTTGCATTATCTACCTCATTACTATTCAGTTATTAGTAGCATGCACTTAAAGTTATCTTTAACTTCTGTAAGAGTTTTACTAATATCATTCTTAATTTTAGTAACTTGATTCTCCTCTCTCTCTCTCTCTGCACCTTGAATATTTAATCCCACTGCTTTCTGGCCTCTGACGTTTCTAATGGGAAGTAAGCTATTGATCTTAGTGGTGTACTCTTGTATGTGATGAGTCATTTTTTAAATTTGTTGACTTTTGGAGAATTGGTCTTAGCATTTTTACTATGATGTGTCTGTGGATTTTTTGAATATATCTCATTTGGGTTTTGTTTAATCTTCTTGGAGATGATCATCTACTCTTTAAGACCTAACTGTACTATCATACTTTATTTTTTTACAACATCTATCTCAACTCCAAAAAAGTATGTGCATATATACACATCTCCATATCCATATAGATGTTTATATACCTTTTCCTAAAATGTATTTTTCCATGGCAGAAAACCCTTTGTATCATACAGAGTTTATCAATAGGACTTCCCATATTGCTGATTGAAGCATAGGTGCTCAGTACATTCTGGTTGTATATCAATTAGTTCATTCTGCTCTCTGAATCATTCTGTGAGGTTCATAGTATTACCTCAACTGTTCTGTGTTGGGCTCGTGTGGGGTTTTCCGTAGTAATTCAAGTCAATCTCTCATCCCTTGAATTTATATAACATTCATTTTATGTCAATATAAATGTAATTCATCTGTTTTTTTCCCTCCCTATGTCTTGTGTATGTATTTTGTCTCCTTGACGTCACTCACAGCTCACAACTGATCCGCCAGCTTAGCTTTGAAGTTTAGGGAATACGAAGCTGAGATACAACCGCAGAAATAAGAGGCAGCAGGTCATCCTGCGCATGGTGGGGTTGGCAATGGTCTCCAAGGTCTTGGAGGGGCGTGAGAGCAAGGTCAGTTCTCCCTCCATTGTGGACCTCAAAACCTTTCAGACGGAAGAAGAGGGGCCCGTGTGCAGTGCGGGGACAGGAGCTTGAGACAGGACACCAGGGCTGCACCCGGCGCGCGGTGTTCAGGTCTCTACGTCCCATCGCGACCTTGTTTGATACCGACGTAGCTTCCTCTCGGGACCTGTTTCAATACTTTGCATGACAATTTGCAGTTACAGTATTCTCGTTGAATATTGAGAAATTGATATTCTATAAGATACAGTGCTATTATTAATGCCAAACTCAATTTACAAGATGTGATATAAACCTCAGTTTACAAAAAGCAAATTCAGATAGACACTCTTAAATCCATAAGCATCCCCTGTCAGTAGACCCTCGTAAATAAAAATATCTTATTGATTCACAAATAGTATCTTATTTACCTTTCCACACTAACAGTTTCCCTTATCCATCTTTACCTTTAATTACGATTTATTGTGTTTACTTCCTCATTTTATTCAATTCAAATGCTGTTTATCAAAGAAAATGTGTCTTGTCTACAACAGCACACACTTCCTAGCGCAGGGTAGGTCCTGTCTTCTTCCCTAATTGCATTCTCACCCTCGACCGAGCACGCAGTTTGACGGTTACGCAAAAGCCATTGTAGGTGAAGAAAGACCTATTTTTCAAACTCCATCTAATGAGGCCATGGCATCCATTCTATCTAAACTTGTCGCTTGTCATTGTAGAGAATAGTTACCGAAAGAGTTTGCTTTAATCCAGATTCTAGGCTTTCCACACTGCCAATCGCCTCATGATGCTAAAAACAAAACAAGAACAGGAACAAAACAAAACAAAGAAACAGAAAACGAGGAAGCTCAGTGTAAACATGACCTCTTTTTTGTGCTCTCAGATCACAGTGCCTCAAGTATGAACGGGATGTTTAATGAAATTTGTATTTCCACGTTTTGAAAGCCAGTTGTCAGCCAGCAGTCTATGATTCTGAAGGTTTATCATGTTGGTTTTGAAGGAGATAGTTATCTTTTAGCGTTGTGACAAGGTCAACTGTGGGCAGATTTTTCTAAATAAGAAGTCAGTGGGAAGAAAAACCAGGTCAAAGCTCTACTAACATGGTCTGATAGATTTGGCTTGGTCAGAGCCAGCACCATGTTGCCACCTGTTGGGAAATTTCTAAGCATGTCAGACTTTAAAACCTGTTTTTTTCCTCTTAAGTCTAATTAATGTGGATTTCTGTTGCTGTATGCCCAGTCATCCAGATATGACTGTCAAGTAGCGATAGCAGAAACACTTTCAACTTTGATGTCACAATTGTTCTACACGTAAAAGAAATTAACATTCAAAGTAACTTAATTTACTATTACTGTGTTTATACTTATTTGAGGAAGGAAGATGGATGATGGTGGTATTTGTGACCATTTTACAGTGATGAGGACCAAACTAATGCGTAGAGCTATTTTTGTATTTTTGTTGCCATTACCTCAATATTTAGACTGTTTTCAGCATTTCTTATTCCATTGAAATGAGCAATTCTCTTGAATTCTTTCAGTGCTTGTTCTAACTTTCCAGGTATGAGTAACCAACGGGCAGACTCTGAAAACCACCTGTTGGAATGTGGAAAAAACAACATATTATAAATATAAATATATTTTTCTGAGAAAATCTACTTATTATCTGTGACAAAAACAACATTTTTAGTAATTTTCCCTGAAGTAAGACAGAAAGGGTAGACTTTTAAATTGACAGCCTTTTAAGGAAAATTATTTTAAAAAGGAATCAAAATTTCACACACAATTTTTCTGCTTTTTTACTACAGCTATTACTTAACTAAAGAACTTTTAAAGATTGCCTGGGCCCAGGGGTTCGAGACCTGCCTGGGCAACTTGGCGAGACCTCGTCTGTACAACAAAAATATGAAAAAATTAGCCAGGTGTGGTAGCGCATGCCTGTAGTTCTGGCAACTTAGAAGACTGAGATGGAAGGATCGCCTGAGCCCAGCAGGTCAAGGCTGGGGGGTGGCTGTGAGTGTGCCACTGCACTACAACCTGGGTGATGGAGTGAGACTCTGACTCAAAAAAAAAAAAGAAATATCTTGCTAAGTCCACTATCTTTATTCATTAAGAAAGGAATGAGAGGCCAGGAGTCTAAGTCAACTTGGCATGTATTTATATAAACCCTAGTTCCCAGATCCCTTAAAGCAACAGTTGTTATAAAAAGCTACCTACCATAGAAGAAGAAAGAAGATGAAGTATGAGAGCTATGACCAATTGCAGTGTGCGTCAGTCTCGGAAAGCATAAGCCAGTCCAGCCAGCAGTACTTGGCCAGCACTTAGAAAAAACGCAAATGCAGTCATGATCGTGGACTGGGCTTTAAGTGGAGTCCATTCTATAACTTCACTGAAAATGGAGTTTTAGCAGTCATTCACATGAAGATCCCACGATTGATATGAACAAAGTAGCAGAAGAGAGGCTGACTTACGGAGTACAGTGGCATTGCAAATGATGGTGCCCAGGGAGACTGCCAAATTGATCTCAAAGCACAGTAGACTGAGAACGATGGGGAGAACGATGAACAGGTGCCCAGCAAAGCAAAGAGCACGGTGAAACACAGCAACACGGGCTTCTGGCCAAACCTAGGGAATGGCCGACTGAATTAGCGAAACCTGGGGAAGGTGTTGTACAGTAGGGTGCGGCAGTGTAAATTCTGGGAGGTGCCCATCAGATCCAGGGGCTCCCCCTCCGAGATTTCACAGCATCTGACTCTTTGCTCAATCACGGTGCTGTCCTCATTATTTCAGAGTTCTAAAAAAGTTCATCTCCTCCACGTGATGTGCACCATCCGTGCATATGTTATCCTATCACTTACTCTTTTAAAACTGGAATTAGACCAGTGTCTGATGCATAACACTGTTAATGTCAACTGTTTACCATTTTATCTTTATCTCAGTGTTTCCCTGATACGCTCATGAAGTCCCTACTTTTGACACAACTCTAGAACCATCTTTGGCCCCCAAGACCAAATCATTTAGGGCTTCCCTATCTCTAAGAACGTGTTTCAGTACGTCCTCCCTACCTGCCTTCTTATGCTACTATAGTTCACCAATAATTCATACGAAGAGTTATATATCTCCATATCATTAATGGATCAGAAGACAAGACTCACGTGTCAGCAAAGTATCCACTTATGGGCGTTCCAGTCATGTATCCTGCCAAAAAAATTGCCTGAGAGTATGGCTTGAGTGACCGTGACTCACAGACTAAATCCCACTGGAAAGATGAATGAGAAACATCATGGTTATAATGCAAACAAAAACAGAAACGAGATGTACGTTCAATCAGATATAGACATGTGCTTTATTTGGCAGGTAATTTAATTTGTTTCGATGTTTAAACAAAAGACTTCCAAAGTAACACATGGTTATTGTATTTAAGAGGGTGTGCTATGAAGTTCAATTATAGGTGAGATCCAGACAGATCCTTCCCTGCCTTTGCTGAGTTTAGGATCGTGTGCAGTAGAAAGACAAGAAACATTCCGCAAAGGTGGGCCCTGGGACTAAGCATTGGATGCTTTGGAAGAGTATTCTTGGGCAACTCAACTAGTCTGGGAATTTGGAAAGTCTTCCTTGAAAAATTGTCACTAAGGATGAGGATCTCGAGTCAAGATGGAGAAAACCAGGCTTAGGCTTTTATGGAAAATGAAGAACAACTGGGGCAGAGAGAGAAGAAAAGCCTTTTATGAGCAAGATCATGATTCACAGCAAGAAGATGAAGAAAAAAAGAAAGGTTGAGTGGTTGTCATGACAGAGCTCAAGCTCGGGGAGATTGGGTGACCAGAGAATGGAGAAGTCAGTGGAGCAGGTCACACAGGTTCTTCTGGGTCCGGTGACAGCTTTGGGCTTATTTTTACGGCGGGAAACCATTAAATGATCTTAAAGAGAAGGGTTTGGATTTTTGCCCAGAATGTTATTCTTGCTTTCTTACAGAAAATGGACTTGCATGGAGGCTGCATGCAAGGGGAGACCACTCGGGCATCTGTTTTGGCAATAGAGACAAGACATGTCTGTCCTGAAATAGATTGGCAGTGGCTGAGGTTAAAAAATAATATAGTGGTTTTATCTTAAAATGCACAGCATTTAGAAAGAAATTAAACAGGAAAATGAAAAATTTTGAATGATGGGACCCAGATCTCTGACTTGATCAATGGTATATCCAAATACCCTACGCCGATACAGGGATTACTGTGTGGACCATGTCACCATGTAAGGAAGGCTTGGAGACTTCTTTCCAGGTGAGATTTTTGGAATGGGTACTTTTTACTTATTTTTATTAATTTTCCTTTGGTTTCAACCCTGGAGTTTGACGGAAGTATAATTATAAGGTCTACTTGGGATGAATAAGAAAATGCATGAATGAATTGGTTAGGTCATGATGGAGCCATGGGTGTAGCCCAATGCCTCCAAAGGTTGCGCGTGTTAAATAAGGTATCCTGGAAACAGAAAGACAAAAGTTTTATAGTTCCACCAACTAGGGTTGTGTTGCTTTAAATGTACCGAATGAAGTAACTTTGAAGAGAGGGGACATTGAGACCAGACAGGGGCAATCAGAATAAACAACAAACCTGCCACATGCGATGAAGAGTCAATGCAGAGAGGTACATAAAGTATTCCTTCTATTAAAGTTATAGGCGCCTGCCTGTATAGTTTTCTCTTCTGTCAAAAATATTTTTATTTCATTTACACATACTTTCCCCTCAAAATATGGGGGAAAAAAGACTTGCAAAGTTCTAGTCCACCACATGCCGTGAGCAAGTGAAAAATTTATATAGACTCCTTGTTCTCTTTTTTCTTTCATCAATATCCAAGTGGTGGGGTGGATGCTAAATGTCTAGATCTGCCGTTTTAAGTTACTACATATTAGTACTTCTCCTGTATTCCTTGGAGCATTATTTTGAAAATCCCATTCTTCTATGGTTATTCTAAAAAAAAATTTGAAATTCAACGTTTATAAAAATTAAGAAATGTGCACAATATTCTTAGCTTGCAAAATTCAAATTGAGGTTCATTCCAGGTCTGACTGACTCCAAACTTTTACTGCTTGTTTCTGTGTTAGGTAAAATAAATATTTTGTTTTCTTGAATTTATTTCTTGAGACTCACACTTGCATTTTGAGATCTCTATCTTTGTGTGTGTGTGTGTGTGTGTGTGTGTGTGTCAGAGTCTCACTCTGTCGCCCAGACTGGAGTGCAGTGGCCGCTCCTGGCCACCGCAGCCTCGACCTGCTGGGCTCCGGTGATCCTTCCGTCTCAGCCTTCCAAGTAGCTGGAACTACAGGCACGCGCTACCACGCCCAGCTAATTTTTTTGATTTATTGTAGAGATGAGGTCTCGCCAAGTTGCCCAGGCGAGTCTCGAACCCTCAGGTTAAAGCGATCCACTCACCTCAGCCTCCCAAGGTGCGGGATTACAGGCTGAGCCACCAAGCCCGGCTGAGATCTCTGTCTTACACGTGATGATATCCTCGCATGCTTAGCTCAGGTTCAAGCACAGAGACATCTATCAATTTGTGCCCACGTTCTGTCTCTCATACCTCTGTAACAATTGTAGATGTGAAGACACTGTGGTCCTAAATCCAACCCTCTAGACATGGCTCTGTCCCCAGCTCAGTGGTGTTTACGGAAGACTCACTGGAATTATTTAGGAGTTGCCACTGTGTCTGGCGGAACCGACGGCATTGCTCTGGCTTCTGGTTTGGCCCCGTTGGAATGGAGACCCTCAGGAGGGCTTCCCTGGACAGATTCCTGGTGAGAGCCCTGGCCAACGTAGAGTCGTCCAGGAGAGGCACGTAGCAGCGGTGGGCAGGAATGGCAGCTGAGAAGCTCTCCACAAAGTTGTGGTGGGCATCAGAAGGACGATCAACATAAGGAGGGCTGCAGTGACCATCTGAAACCTCCCAAGATTACCCACATGCAGGAGAAGGTCAGAGTAGGCCATTGTATTGGGACGAGGATGACAGGCGGAAGCTTGTTTTAGCTTTCCTGCGGGAAAAAAGTCACCCATGGGTAGCCGTGAATAACTGAAAACCAAAACCAAAACCTTCAAGCAAATAGATTAAGGATGGTGGTCAAAACACTCATCTCCCTCAGTAGACGATGAAAGTCCTTCTCACATTTCCTTGAAAGTTCTGAGCAAGGAGTGTGAGAGAAGTTTGTAAAAAAATGATGCTGTGTATAAGCATAAACTGTGCTGCTTCAAAGAACAAATGATGCTTTAAGTGATGAAAATTCTAGACATGGAACAAATGACCCCAATGCCAACTACAGGCAATAGTTGCAAGGAGAAAGCTCAGTACTGCCATGGAGTTATCAGTTCGAGGTGGATCAGTAAGGCCCGAGGTGGATCAAGTCTTTGCTAGTCACAGTGTGAGAGAAAATAGTACCTATTTTTTCACTTAATCAGGAAGGACATACTTTAAACAAATGTAAGCATAAATACACACAAGTGGAAAATTCTGGCAAGTTAGGGAATGCAAAATAACAACACGACATGAGAGAGAGAAAAGACAAGGGTGCTTGATTTATATTCACAAGTTAGAAAGAGCATCTTGGAGAAGAGTGTTATAAACCGGCATGTAAAAGCACATAAAATTTACATGAGGACACGCAGTTGCCTAACCAAGAAGAGCGTGCACGTGGATCCTGGGGCCTTTGGAAAGGGCAATGCCCGTGGGGGTGGAAGGAAACGGGAGATGGGAAAGCGGACTCTGCCAGGTGATCGCACGAGTCATCTCATTATCGGTATTGAATGAGCGACGCCATGGCTTCAAAATTTAGTTTAAAGCTAGAATTATCAGTACTTAGAATTAAAGTGATCTTTTAAAGGATCAAACAGCTTAGAAATAAGGACCTAAGGCAGGACACTGAACTTTCTAGTGCCTGTTCCATTAAATTAGGGGCTTTGTGCCAAAGATCGAGATGCCTACAAGAGGGGGACCTACACAAGCAGTGACAGCGCCCCCCTCATGCCACGGAAGTGGCAAAGGTGCAGGCGTAGAGAGAGAGTTGGGATGTCAGCTGAAAAGGTGGCGTGAGCATCTCTAAAGAGTGTCTTCTCCGTCGAAGCCTTGATGACACTAGCAAATGATTAGAATCCGTTCTTCAGAACTCTAGGAGGTGTCTGAAATCCGTCAGCAAATGGGTGAGCTCCAGGGAGAGAGACTCTCCCTCCGGAAGGACAGAGAGCTTTGTGCGTACTCACCGACTGTCACCTATTTCCTGTTGCCATTTTCTCTTTCCAGCTCCTGGGTGTCCTTGAGGGTCCACCGCTTTTGATGATGATCAAAGTGGGTGGCAGGGAAGACGAGGGACAGAACAGGGGGGACACTGATTCCTTTTCCCCTTTCTGAAGAATTTTTCTTACTTTTTCTGTCCCGTGGCCCCCAGAAAGCCTCACTCTCCAGGATGCCGTTATTTTACCTGACTTGAAACTGGCGCCACACTGTCTTTTTCCCAATGGGGATTTATCTAGAACAGTCAGAAGCAATTGCTTAATGTTGTGATTGCTCAAGGTAGTGGTCAGAGTAGAGCACGTTTAAAGGTGAAGGACTAAAAGTTTGACCTTCAGAGCAGGAATAAAACGAGATGTCCACTCTCACCGTGTGTTTTGCACATTATGCCGGAGGATCTAACTATGGCAATTAGTCAAGAAGATAAAATAAAAGGCATCCAGGCTAAGTAAATGTAGTAAGTCTGTCTCTATTTGCAGATGGTATAATCTTGCATATAAAAAATACTGGGATACCCACACATGCCTATGCAAATTGAAAGGACTAGTAAACAAGTACGGAAAAGTTTCAGGACGTAAGGTCAACATGCAGTAATAAATTGTATTTCTTTAAATTTTTCAGTGACCAACCTGAAAACCAAATTAAGAAAACAACTCACAAAAGCAGCAAAAAGAATAAAATAATTATAAGTTGAACAAAATAGATGCAAGATGCATACGCTGAAGACGGCAAAATTTTGTTGAAAGAAATGAAAAAAACCTATATAAATGGGAAGACATAACACTTTCATGGATTGGAAGATTTAATGTTGATCTGACTGCAATACTCTCCAAGTTTACCTACTGAAGTAGATAAGATTTTACCAACAAATGTCTGACAAAAATCCCAGCTGCCTTTTTTTTTTTTTTGCAGAAATTGATAAGCTGATCTTAAGACTCACAGGGAAACACAAAGGACCCAGAGTAGCCAAGACAATCTTGGAAAAGAAGAACAAAGTTGAAGAATGCACACGTCCTCATTTCAAGTTTAATGCAAAACTTCGATAATCAAGACAATGTGCTGCTGGCATAGGCTGAACATATGTATCATTGAAACAGAACTTGGTCTAGCAATAAACTCATGTATCTATGGCCTCTGGACATTTTACAATGGGGCCAAGACAATTCAGTAGGAATAGAACAGTCTTTTTAACAAACAATTCCGGAACAACTGGATATCTGATGCGAAAGAATAAAGATGAATTACTACCCCAAATTATATACCAAAAAAACTCAACACCGATCAAAGATATGAATGTAAAAACTAATTATTTAGAACACTTAGGAAAAAGAAAAGATGTACATTTTCCTGACCTTGGAGTAGGTAATGCTTTCTTTGATATGACACCAAAGGCATAATTTTTTTTTTGTTGGGGTCTCACTCTGTCACTCAGACTGGAGTGCAATGGCCGCTCCCGGCCACTGCCGCCTCGACCTGCTGGACTCCGGCGATCCTTCCGCCTCAGTCTTCCGAGTAGCCGGAATTACAGGCGTGCGCTACCACGCCCGGCTAATTTTTGATTTATTGTAGAGATGAGCTCTCGCCAAGTTGCCCAAGCAGGTCTCGAACCCAGGGGCTCAGGCAATCCACTCACCTCGACCTCCCAAAGCGCTGGGATTACAGGCTAAGCCACTGAGCCAGGCCCCAAAGGCATAATTAAAGAGAAAATAGGGCAACCCCTTTGGGTCCCTTCCTACTGTGGGAGCTTCTCTGTCCTCTCAATAAATCCTGCTTTCTAAATAAATAAATAAGTAAATAAATAAATATATAAGTAAATAGAAAATAAAGTTGGCTTTATCAATACTTTAAAAAAGTGCTTTCAAGGACACTGAGGAAAATAAAAATACATATCACGACATAAGATTTTTTTGCAAATCTTGTATCTTCAAGGGGTGTAGTATCTAGCATCTAGGAAAAAAAGAAATGTACAATAACAGCAATAACACAAAGAGCCCAGTTCAAGAATGGGCCGATGACTTGCTCAGACATTACCCAAAGAAGAGAGGCAGACAGCCAACGAGCACTTGAAAAGATGCTCAAAATCATTAACTTTTGTGGAAATGCCAGTCAAAAGCACCACGAGATTCCCCTTCATACCCAGTAAGACGGCTGCCATCGAAGAGACAGTCAATGACAAGCGGTGATAGGCACGCGAGGAAGCTGAAAATTAGACATTGCTGTTGGAAACGGAAAATCATGCAGCTCCTTGAAGAGCGGCCCTCCAGTTTCCAACATGTTAAACAGAGCAACCCGATGACCCATGATTTCAACTCCTACGTATGAACAGGCCTCATTTTAAATGCCTGCACTCTATTGAACAGCAGCATTATAAATAGTTAAAAAGTGCACATAATCCAAATGACCAACAATTGATTAATGAATACACGAAACTTGAGGTAGTCATACAATAGGATACTATTGAGAATAAAAAAGTACTGATAAATGTTATAATATTGATGAATCTGAAAATACTATGCTACGTGAAAAGAGCCAATCACGAAAGTATTATATAATTCTATTTATATAAAATATACTAAATTAGCAAACCCACAGAGGCAGAGAGCAAATTAGTTGTTGCCAGGTTGTGTGGATGGGTGGGGGGCGGGGGGGAGATGGGGAGGAGTTGCTAATGGGTAAAAAGTTTCTTTAGGAATGTGAAAGTGTTTCCGAATTAGATAGTTATGATGCTTGCACAACTCTGGAGATATAAGAAAGCCACCAAAGTGTTCATGTTAAATAGAGAAATTTAATGGTATGTGAATTATATCACAATGCAGCTGCTGTAGAGACATGAGGATACAGATAAATTGAAAATACAACAAAAATGTACACTTGCACATTGTTACAAGAAAGTAACAATTTAGTTTGCTTTTAAATTGTTACTAGGAAGTACAGTTAGTTATGGAAATGTCAAACAAAGCACAGTAACAGTAAACAAATTGTTTTGTATTGAGGAGGCCACCACACAATTATTAAAATTTCAGTGTGGGCCAGGCGTGGTGGCTCTAGCCTGTAATCCCAGCACTTTGGGAGGCCGAGGTGAGGGGATTGCCTGAGCCCACAGGTTCGAGAACAGCCCGGGTAACCTGGCGAGACCTTGTTTCTACAATAAATCAAAAAATAAGCCGGGCGTGGTAGCACGCGCTTGTAGTTCCAGCTACTTGGAAGGCTGAGGTGGAAGAATCGCTGGAACCCAGCAGGTCAAGGCTGCGGTGGCTAGGAGTGTGCCGTTGCATTCCAGCCTGGGCAATGGAGTGAGACCACAACACACACACACACACACACACAAATTCAGTGTGTTACAAAGTTTGTAAGTATATCAAATCCAACCCAAATGCACTTAACATAGCCTTAAAACATGTGAAGCAAAAATTATAGGGTTATAGCAAAAAATATGTTAGCAAAATATATTGTGATCCTGAATAACTTTAGCACAGTTTTGTTGGTTATTAACAGTCATGTCACCACAAAATCATATGCAGAGGCACTGAAGAAAAAATATAGCAGAGGAGACACTGCCAAAGGCAAGGCTTAGCAGCATATCCAAAGGGAAGAATAAAGAGAAAAAACTAGACAAAACGACTATGTAACCCATAGGACAGCACAAAACCATCACAAACATAAAATTGTAGTTTCAGTAAAGGAGAGAGAGTGGCAGAAAAAGATATCTGAAGAGCTCATTGCCAAACTCTTTTCTCCAAAATTAATGAGAAAGATATCATTTAAAATACGATAGCTTTCCAAGAATAAATAGAAATTCTTTTAGGAAGTATTTTAACTGAATCATCAACACAAATTTCAAAATTTATGGAATGGAGTACACGGCGTTGAGATGGAAGTTTACAACTCCCAATGCTTCGATTGAGAAAAGAAGACAGGTCTGAAATGGTCACATTCTCCACCTCAATAAGCTAGGAAAAGAAGATCATATTAAATCCAAAGTAAGCAGAAGGGAAGAGATAGTCCAGGTACCATTTGGAATTCCAGTGCATGCATGTTCACAGCTTCCAATTTTATCATGCACTGTATAGAAAGAGGTCTCCAGAGCGTCCCTCCTATTCCAGGCATGAAGTAAACGGTGACATGACTTGAGTTTATAGTTCTGCATTCGTTTTCTATAACTGCGAGACAAGTTGCTACACTTGTACTTGCGTCGAACACCACCCACTTACCCCTACAGCTCCTGTGGGGCGGAAGCCCTATGAAGCTGTGCTGGGTGCTCTGTTCAAGATCTCAGAAGCTGAAATCCACGTGTCAGCGAGGGCTGTGTTTTCATCTGTGGCTTGGAGCCCTTTTACAAACGGACTTGGCTGCTGGCAGAATTCATTTCCTTGTGGCTATGTGACACATAGCTCTTGTTTTTCCAAATTCTGCAGACGAGAGCACCTCTGACACCTCAGGCCCCTGACCTCTTGACTGCCTTTGGAAGGGCTCTCCTCCTAGGTGATTAGATTACCCACAGTAATCTCACTTTTAATTAACTAAGAGGCAAGTAATTGGGGCCCTTAAACACATCTGCAAAACTATCTTCACCTTTTCTGACAACATAATCTAGTTACAGGAATGACATCTGTCATCCCCAAGGGTTCACTCACACTCCATGGCAGGGCTACTGGCAAGGTGTGTACCCCAGGGGTCAGGAATCATGTGGCCCTGACAGCATTCAGCTTACCCACAGTCTTTATGTTCAAGGGCATATAGATTCTTAGATGATGCGGACATTTATCTAGGAAGCACATGAAAAATTTTATTTCAAGAGCTACATAATAAAGCCATATACAGGCACACACACATAGAGCACTTACATAGAAGATGCTATGGTTTAAATATTTGTGTCTCCCCCAAATCTGTAAGTAGAAATTTTAAGCCCCAAGGTGATAAAATTGGGGGGAACTTTGAGAGGTGACTAGGTCATGAGGGTGGGCCCTCCTGAATGGAGTTGGTGCCCTTATAAAAAGGCCACAGAGCGATCCCTCTTCTACTCCCACCAAGTGAGGACACGGGGAGATGGTGCTAGCTGTGAACAGAAAGCTGGGCCCTTGCCGGGCACCAAATCTTCCAGCGCCTTGTTCCTGGACATCCTAGTGTATGGAACTGTGAGAAACAGATGTCTGTTGTCTGTAATTGACCCA
The DNA here is from genome assembly GCA_963574415.1 of Tarsius wallacei. Classification (NCBI taxonomy): domain Eukaryota; kingdom Metazoa; phylum Chordata; class Mammalia; order Primates; family Tarsiidae; genus Tarsius; species Tarsius wallacei. The sequence goes on along the minus strand of CAUYQG010066181.1, from coordinate 6,129 downwards.
GTGTATGGTATTGTGCTACAGCAGCCCAGGCGGACCAAGACGGCAGTGAGCTGGTGTCAGTAGCCTGACTGAGCAGCGTTGGTGAGGGTTAGCTCCTGTCACAACACACCTGTAGTCACAGAGGATGTGCGGCTGTTAGATGTGGCTGTGAGGACTCATGACGTGAGTGCCGGAAATGAATGCAATGGAAAGAGATGGGGGCCGTGGAATGATGAAAGATGGCCTCCGTGACACTATCGTTTTATTTTGAAAGTAAAAACATTTGATAATTTAAAGTTGTTCTCAAATAAAGGTACTATTCAGTACTTATGGGTAAAGAACACTTTGTTTTGAAAAATACCATCTAACTCAATGCATTAATACTTGTCATTGTTAAAATCCTAACTTATTTGAGAGAATTGTTGAATCTTAAAGGCTCTTCCTAAGATACTGAGTTAACTAAAGAATGTGTGAAACTCCAAAGTGAACAAATGATGCTTTTACTAAGAAGGAACCATTCCACCTAAAGACACATGCACTTTAATAAGCTTTATATATTCATGTCATTTATAGATTACATTTTCGGGAGTTACTTCAATTACCAGGAGCACTGCAACTACTAGGAGCACTCCTTCAACTTATATTTCTAAATATATATTTGTTGTCTGTGTGAGAATAAGCAAATAAAAACCAATAGCACATGGGCTTTTATCCATTTCCTCCCAGGGGGCTGCAGTTATAATTTTACGTTTCCCTCCTTTGTGATGGCACAACTGGCCAGGAGAATGAGCAAACAATGCTGCCTAACCAGGTGGGACCTTCTCAAATTAACGAGCTTCTGCAAAGCAAAAATAAACCATCAAGAGAGCAGGGAGACAGCCCACAGAATGGGGAAAAATATTTGCCAACTATTTATCTGACAAAGGCCTAACATCTAGAATCTACAAGGAACTCAAACACGCCAAAAGGAAAAAAAAAGAGTCTCTTTAAAAAGTGGGCAAAAGACATGAATAGACACTTCTCAAAACAAGATACACGGGCAGCCAACAGACACATGAAAAAGTGCTCAGCCTCACTCATCACCAGAGAAAAGCCAATCAAAACCACATTGCAATAACACCTAACCCCCGTAAGAATGGCCATCATTAATAAAACAAACAACAACAGATGCTGGCGAGGATGTGGAGAAAAAGGAACTCTTCTACACTGCTGTTGGGAATGCAAACTTGTACAACCTCTCTGGAAAACAGTCTGGAGATTTCTGAAAGAACTCGAAATTGACCTTCCATTTGACCCAGCAATTCTCCTATTGGGAATATACCCGGAGGAACTCAAATCATTCTACAAAAAGGATACCTGCACATGTATGTTTGTTGCAGCTCTATTCACAATAGCAAAAACATGGAATCAACCGTGTTGCCCATCGAAGCTGGACTGGATTAAAAAAATGTGGTCCATATACACAATGGAATATTATGCAGTCATAAAGAAAGACAGATATATGGACTTTGCAGCAACCTGGATGGATTTGGAGTCGATCATACTCAGTGATTTATCACAGAAACAAAGAACAGCGTTCCATTTGTTCTCACTCATAAACAGACCTTGAACAATTATAATGTTGTAAGAAAGTAATTGGCAGTAGTGGGAAACTGTCAGGGGATGGGGGGGTGGGATTGACAGTTGAGGGAAACTGCTAGGGGAGGGAGGGGCATACCTCATCAACAAGGGTATCTGCATGATCAATGTTTATATACCTAACCCTGAAATGTACCCCACATCTTTATAATAAAAATTAAAATAAATAAAGAGAGAAAACAGAAAGAAAGAAAGAAAATGCTGCCTCCCAAGAAGAGAAATAAGCAAGGCTACCCCTCAGGTGTGGGGACTCCACAGATGTTGCTTCACCATCCTGAACGGGAACAGCACGTGTTTTATCTCGTTCCGAATCTCAGAGAAAGGGAGTCCTTCCCGGCATGAGAAAACCTCGGATTCTTGGCCACAAGATGTGATAATCCAGCCTCAGTTGATCAAAGATAGACTGCTTCCCTGTGGATTTAGCCCTTGGCAAAACTGCCCGTGGAACCTGTTTACTGAGCAGATCGAACTTCATGTGGAGCTGTCAGAAAAGCTTTTTTCTAAAAACTACATTAAAGGAAATCTCTTAGCCTGACCTTATTTTGTTCCTGGCAGGTCCCGCCGATTCCCTCCTCTCTCTGCTGCTAGACACAAGGAAATCTAAGGAGACAACTTCAAACCTTCACTGGATGCGAATACTTCCTGCCCCGTTAACTGCCGCAGTCTTGCCCACGAGTCCCTAAGACATCATCGTCCTTTTTCTGTCTGAAGCTCATTTTCCCCACTTGTTCTACTGAGTCTGGCTACTCTGGGATGATGTGGGCGACTAGAGATAAGGGGCAGAGTCTACCCTGCCTGGTGCAGGTCTGGCTTGGGCTCTTGAGGCGGCCTGGACTCGTATTCAATGTGACACACGTGTGTTCCATCCTCGCCACTCACAAAGCACCCCGGGCTGGTCCGCCCCTCAATGCAATTGTAGACTCCCTGCTGATATCCTGATTTATTAAATCCTCTTCTTGCCAATACAAAGGTGTCAACACTTTAAACTAATTGAAAACATACAGAATTTATGCTGTGAATAAAATGGAGCTAAGTTTGCACCCTCTCTCCTTTTTTTCCCTGATCACTTGGGCCAGAGATTTATCAAGTTTATTGACCTTCAGAAGAAAAAAAATGCCTTATTTTTCTCTGTTGCTTTTCTGCTTTCTGGATTATTGATTTCCACCATGATCATTGTTTTCTTTTTCTACTTACCTACATTTTATTTTGGTCTAATTTCCTGTTTTTTTTTTTTAAGGCAAAACCTGACGTCATTAGTGGGGATCTTTTCTGACATGGGTGTTTCGTGCTGCAAATTTTACTTTGAGTGGTATTTTAGCTTCACCAAACATGTTATGTGTATTTTCATGTTAGTCTTCTTTTCTCTTTTTTTTTTTGAGTCAGAGTCTCACTCTGTCGCCCAGACCAAAGTGCAGTGGCACACTCCTGGCCACCGCAGCCTCGACCTGCTGGGCTCCGGCGATCCTTCCGCCTCAGCCTTCCAAGTAGCTGGAACTACAGGCGCGCACTACCACGCCCGGCTAGTTTTTTTTAATTTATTGTAGAGATGAGGTCTTGCCAAGTTGCCCAGGTGGGTCTCGAACCCGTGGCCTCAGACAATCCACTCACCTCGGTCTCCTAAGGCTGAGCCACCGAGTCTGGCTTTCTTTACTCTTAACTACACATTTTCTAGGCACTTTTCTATTGTTGATTACTAGTTTAATTCTACTGTGGCTCATTCCTCATGCTAGATGCAACAAGGATCATGGACCTAAAGGGAAAATCAGAGACTGTAAGAGCTTTGGGAAAACAGGGAGACCCGCCACCCCTATAGCTGTGCGTCAGGCAAGCGTTTCTCAGCTATGACACACCGGAGGAAAAATGTCAAACTGGACTTGTTCAAAATTCTCAGGTTCTTGCTTTGTGTCTTATGTTTATTTTTTCAAAAGTTGGAGTTTCTGAGAAATAAAATATGCGATCACTCTGCTTCTGCAACATCCCTTTCCTGTCGTGACTTTCACCCTTTCGTTCCTGGGAGGGGCATATCGCTATTGTGTGGCCACAACTTCCCAGGACCAGATGCGTCCAAACCCTCAGGCTTTCTCAGCTGGAACCACAATGGCACGTGCTGTGCTGTGATATGCCAAGTTGGCCATTTTTGCCAAGCTGCGGTGTTTCTCCATGCACACTGAAAAGTAACCGTCATCTTGGCAAACTTTTAGCTATTTTCAAATAATTTCACCTCAAGAGATATGTATTAGGTGCCTTTTCTGTGTAACGTCTTGAGGTTATGGCTGATCAAATTGCCAGTATATCTTTGGCAAGTTATAGGCTTTTTGGACTGGGGTTAAAGCAGATCTGGAACTGACCCACACAAACTCTCAAGGCTTATGGATTCTTTCTGTAGTGTCTGAATATGGGCTAAGATTTAGCAATCTCTGTGACCTGCTTTAAAACAAGAGATTAAACTCGGCTTCATAGAACTTTATAAGGCATTAGCCTCTCTGTAAAGGTCTTTGAAAAGATCTGTCTTATGGTATTTCAAAACTGCTATGGACCACGGAATAATGGCATGCATTTTTTCTCTTTGCAAGTTGAAGGGCTTATTGATGCTACCTTGTTCTTGTTTCACCAGTATAAGAGGTTTGGAAAACGTGTACTTCTGGTCCATAGGGCTCCCAGTGAAGGAAAGTCCTAAGGGACCCGACTCAGAGACTTCTGTGTTTCAGTCCAAGCTCTTAACTAAGCTTGAGGCCTAATTGAATAGGACTTCTGGTTATCTCTCTTTAAGGGATATTGAACATAGACTTATGAAAGAAACAAAGTGAATAGAATATGTGATGATCAAAGAGAAGAACTGTAGAAATTACAAATGTGCCCAATTGCTTTGCTGACTCCTGTTTTTATATACATGAAGAAATGCATGTTCCTGCCCTTTGAATTGAAGCACGGCCATGTGACCACTTCTACTCAATGAAGTGTATGCGTAAGTGAGTATCATACCCAGAGGCATGTATGATCCAACGCACAATTCTCCATAACTTTCCCTGAAAAATTAACACAGCATCAGAGGTGTCAATATGTTGAGTTACTATATAGAGGAACGCTGTGCTGAGAACAGATTGGAGGATGGAGATTGTAGGGAAGTTGCTCAGAAAGCCATGGAAGTGGTAGAAGAGAGAGAAGATATTGGCTGCAGCCGGCCGATGTCAATGTCGGTATTTAGAACTGATCAGAGCTGAGTATATTTTGAACTTAGAGTTGATAGAATTTGCCGGTTAATTGGAGGAGGCAAGGGTTATGTGAAGGTTTATGGCTAAAAAAAAAAAAAAAAAACTCAGCATGATATTGCCATTAATGGGAATCCAAGAGGAGAACATTTAGGTTTGATTAGGGATTCAACTTTGGGAATTATAAACTTGATGTGTCTATTAGAATTTGAAAAGTTATAAAATATACGATAGGGTGTGTGTATTGAAAGCTCAGAAGAGTGGTCAAGACCGGAGTCAGGCATTTTATTAGAATTTAATTGACCGATGGAATGAGTTTAGGCAGAAAAAAAGATTTTCAAGAACTGAGTGCTGATAAGGATACTATAAAATTCAGAGATAAGAGAGATGATAGGAAATGGCAGAGGAGATTGAAAAGGAGTGGCCAGCAAGGCAGGAGGAAAGCTAGGCATGGTCCTAAAGGCCAAGGGGGTGTGTTTGAAGAAGAGGGATTGGCCTTTGTCAAGTTCTGACTTCAAATGCAATCACATGAGAGCTAAGTACTACCCCCGGACCTCACAACTTGAAGGTCATGGGAGACCAGGATGACTTTGGATTGAGTTTTACAGTTGAAAATCTGACTGGCGTGGGATCCAGGTAAAATGGGAAAAGAAAACTTTGGAATTGTCTGTAAGTATGGGCAATTTACTGAAAACAAATGGATGCATAAAGAGAAAAATAAATGAAGGAGTGAGTTCAAGAAGAGAGGTGGGCCATGAAATGTTTGACATTGGACAGATAATAGTCTGTTTACATACTGATATGAATGACCTAATAGATCACGAAAGTAGATTATACCATGGCAAATTCATTGAGTAGACATGAGTAAATGGAATCTGGAATCCAGTTAGTTAAGGGGGTCGTATCACTTGGAAATACTTCGTGAGTAATGGAAGAAAAGATAAACTTATGGTCACAGATATAAGAAGGTGGAAAGTATTCTTTTAGTAAGAGAAGTTTATTTAGTTGTATATTGTTTATCCTATCCTTTTAAAATTTCTTCTTGAGATTAAAAAAATAGTTGAGATATTTATACTGTCATTAGTTTTTACTTTTGCATTTTTAAGAAGGTAGTTTAAAATTGCTTTAGAGTTTTACCTTGTGGCCGACATAGGCAAATCTACCTCACAGCCATCAAGAGTGTTAGTCTTGCAGTTTGAAACATTATTTAGGCAACTAGAACAAGGCGGATTTTCCCATGATGCCTAAATCCTGCTCTTATGAGGTTTTCCAGGAAGCGTACACATCAGTATCCGTAAGGCAG
>CAUYQG010066180.1:0-19901 GCA_963574415.1 Tarsius wallacei | reverse complement strand
GGTTCGAGACCCGCCTGGGCAACTTGGCGAGACCTCATCTCTACAATAAATCAAAAAATTAGCCGGGCGTGGGAGCGCGCGCCTGTAGTTCCAGCTACTTGGAAGGCTGAGGCAGATGGATCGCCTGAGCCCAGCGGGTCGAGGCTGCGGTGGCCGGGAGCGGCCATTGCACTCCAGTCTGGGCGACAGAGTGAGACTCCAACTCAAAAAAAAAAAAAATGAGCTAGCCCACCTACTCTGACCATTTGAGGGCCTGGAATGCAGAGGGAATTTCATGCTCACTAACAGCCTGTCTATGAGATGGGAAACAAAATGTGCTAGAAGCAAGAGAAAGCTTTGAGTCAAAGGAAAGAGAAGTCATATTAAAATCTCATTTGGACTTCATTTCAAGGCGGAGAAGAAGGTTTAAAATCAAGAATACTGACAGTTTTCTCATGAATCTAACGGATGAAAGATGTGTGATAAACACAAATGGCAATTTCCAAGCATGGAGATGCCTGTGTACATAATGACAAATTATTTTTATGTGAAGAGCATCTTCCTACCAAACAGGATATATGTATGTGCATGAATACCTGGTGTTGTGTAATAATTGTAGTGCAAAGGAGTGCTTTTCTAAAGAGCAAATACTTCTCTCGGGGTCTCCCCAAAACTGGATACTGCTAGTGATTAAGCCCGAAATTGTGCCCGTAATCTATACTAGCACGTTATAAAGACATTTTGTTTCCTTTGAGGAAGACGTAAAACTTTATCAAGCTGAATATACTCAATTTTCTTAGAATCAATGCAAAACTATGCGACATGTTCATCATAGCATGAAAAATAATCAAAGCTATCACAACCGAAGGTTACTAAAGAGTTAAAAATAATTACTCCATACCCAACCACCGAGAAATAACTTTTATTTGGTGAAAATCACGGCACCTTTCTTTATACACATTTATAGTCAGAAGAAGAGAATATAGATGATAGATACATAGAAAGAAAGACTAAATACCAAAATAAATTTACAAAATGTGAATATACTACACATGCCATTTCTTAATGTATGAATCATCTAGACATGGCTACAGAAAATTTTAAAAAAGATTCAGTTTGCATTGAGACAATTACTGACCTTTTTTTCTCTCTTATATAAAGAGTCATGTTTTTAAACATCTTAAAAGCTATGAAGTTTGCATATTTTTTACAGGAAGCTATTTAACAAACAATTCTGTGCTCTCTGTCCAATTTTCTTACTAATCATCTGGGTAATGTGGACATACTTTAAAGCAGAGAAACAAAGGCAATGATTTTTCAAGAAAAAGAAATTATGAGCTTCTTACCAAACTCAAATTTCTTGCCAAGAGATACTGAAGGCAAGGGGGATGATAAATGTCAAATAAATCAATCCAGAAAAAGTTGACCTATAGTTTTTATTCAGAAAGAAGTTTCATAAATTTAATTGTCAGTATATAAACGCATAGTAACAATTCTATTTTATTTAGTTCAGCCTGGATAAATCAGGTCTTCTAAAAGTATTTGTGACAAGTTTTATTCCCAGTCACATTGCTTTAAGACAAAGGGACAAGAAGCTATCAGCTATTATATGAAAAAGAAAAAATATTCTGCTGCAGAAACACACGGTAAGGTTATGGATGACATTTTCAGTCAACAAAGTCCATCAAAGATGTATGAGAAGTTTAGAAGTGAGGCAGAAAACTGAAGACGCCATCAGAGCAGGAAAGTTCTAAACTTAAATTTAGAACCATGTAGTACTCAGGGTTGAAAATCTTGGGGCATGGAGCTTGGTTCTGCTGAAATGTGTAAAAATGTGATAATCATGTATTTAACGCCTATAGTAGTTATTGGTTGTGAAATAAAGTTATGTTGTGAAATTACCTTGGAAATTTGTCTTCTCATTAAATTTCAGTTGCATATTTGCAAACATGTCTGTACAAATAAGTATTTATATATGTGTATATGTGTATGTTAGATATGTCTTGCATGTCACTCAAATCATTACTACAGCACTTGTTATGGCCTATATTGATTTCAAAATATTTCTTCCATAATATTCAAACTTCAAAGGCAGAAAATATATCTTGTTCACCATGTATCCTCCATGTAATGGGGCACACTGCACGTGGTAGTTTTGTGGTGAGTGATTGCCAAATGCATTGGCATATAAATAGATACATAGGTACATATGTATACATACCTCTAGAAACACACAGACACATAAACATATACATGTATATACTTATTTAGGTACCTATAACTATGTACATTTTGATATTTATTTTGGTGTATATAAGTGTCATTATATATTAGACTACAAGTGCTATTACAGTCGTAGAGCTCAGTGTGTACAAGGTGGAAGTCCTTCAAGGAAAATGTGGTGTTTGAATAAGATCTTGAAAAATGGATGAGGCTTTCACCAGTAGAGGTAGCAGGAAGGAATTCTAAGCTAATGAGGTGCTTTGAACATGGGCTGAGGTGCAAGAACTATTTGGGGTCTGCTATGGCCACGGTATATGTGTTGAATTGTTCATGGGTTAGCCATGATGGGTAAGGCATTGACAGGTAAGTTCAATATTTTAAGCATTTTAAATCTATTGATCTATTTCCTCTCATGATATTGTATCAGGTTGGTTGGCTATTATCCCCATTTGACAGGTGGAGACACTGGTGCCCAGAAAATTGCCAAAGGCCATTTGACTAATACGTGGAGGAAAGTCAATTCAAAGCCAGGCAGTCTGACACTGGATCCACAATCTTAAGTACTTTTCTGTTTATGATGAATAAATGAGAGAAAAAAAGTTCAGGTAGCTATTTATCATAGCCAGAGGAAGCCTCAGGCTAGCCGACAGACCCCATCCTAGGTGAAATCTTAGGTGAGAGAAAATGTCTGGGTATCTGGGAGCATTTTCTCATTAATGGGAAAGCAAAGCTAGCCGAGGCTTTACTCTTGGGTCTGAAGAGCACTGGTTGCCCAGAGTAATGACAGCTTTGCGGTAGCCTCTTTTCCATTTAGCATGCAGGGTCCAACAGCCTGTATCTATCTACATCAGGACTAGAGCAAGCAACTCAGAGCTGAAGAAAGGGCAGCATCACAGAGCCCTCCTGAGAGCTGCTATGCTCTTTCGCAGTCTTGGTGCGAGAAAGAGAGAAATGGGAGGCAAATGGGAAAGTCATCCAGGAGCAGTCTGCAGCAGTTCCCTTAAAGCAACCCTGGTATGAAATCCTCGAATGTTCTGTGCAAAACACAATAACTTCAAGATCCTATATAATTTTGATGCTAAGAATAAAAAGGGAAAATGATAAGTAGAGATGCATGTTTGAGATCAACGTGGAATGTCATAGCTAAATTCCAAAGTAAACTGGTTTTCTCTATGACTTAACTTCACCCTAGTAGAAAGTGTCCCCGGACCAGTCATAATACAATATTAATAGCTGTCACATGCTTTAAAGAGTCAGCTTAATATGGTACTGAGTCTTCTAATGAAAGTTGTCTATATAAAAATGTCGCTGTATTCTCTATGCAAGTGAGTATTGGCTCTATCATCTCATATTATATTCTGGAGTTTACTACTTTCAGCTTTAATCTTACTTATATGCTTCAAATGTTGTCATCAAATAATGCTTTGTTTCACGTGTAAGTATTTTGATTGCCCAAAGTAACAAACTAGTGTTGTGAGCCTCTTGAGGCTCAAGGTGAATGAACATGCCGTTTTAACAGTAGAAGTACGGGCTTTCAATCTGGAAGGAGCTGGGCTCTCCTCAGAGCTATACCACCCCTGTCTGTCACACGTCAGGCAAGGCAGTTCAACTTTAATTGGGCCTGTTTTCTCAGCCATCGAATAGGAATAGCAGCAACTACCCTACATGGTGGTTCTCATGGTCGCAATAGGAAGGCTTTCTTAATGTGGGGGTAGGGGGAGAGGGGGACACCAAAACCTTGTTATACAGATTTTTGAGGGAAAAAATATTTTGAAGGGAGTAGTTGTCAGATAACCCACACCTTCATGATTCTGCAAAACAATGGGACATTACAGTTATGGAGCCTGGTCATCTGATGGACAGGGACGCCTTGGTAACACTGCTGTGATTCATCCACCGGAGGGTACCCTTTAAAGAAAAATAGTGTCTAGTCTTAGACTCTACTACTGAACTATGAGTCACCTCAGGCACCTTTATTGAATCTCTCTGCTTCTTCTCAGTTTCTCCAACAGCAAAGTAACGGTAATGATGTCTGCCCTTCCTACTCAACAATGACTGGTAACGGTACTGATAATCATTCACATGTGTATGGGTTCTCAGCCCTTTTTAATGCACTGTGGTACTGCAACTTCTAATACCACTGTGGAAAAGGCTCTGTATCCAGCAAATGATAGCCGAAAAACTGATAAATATCTCATGAATTAGATTTTTCTTTGTTCCCACATGTCACTGTTCAATCTCTAATGAATTTGTAAAGGTCACCCGGCAGGCAGGTGGCATCGTGGGGACATAGACCTAGGCCGCTGGCTCTAAATCCAATGTGCTTTAGACCATGGCAGTGGCCTTTTGAAGAGGAATAATAAATGTGGAAGTGTTGGATAGAACTACACGAAATTCCAACTTTGTAAGTTAAGAAAAAATGGTGGAATATCGGAAATTTCATATGGCTCAATATGATAATTTACAGACATATCAAAGTTTACATAATACAAGCTATCATGACAAATCATGGATGTTTAGCATTTTCTACAGTCTACTCTTACTCACCACAGAATTGGTTGTTTTGGGACAGCATTCTTACCTACAACCACAAGTACCATATTGTTACTTGCCAACTTGCTTATTTGTTCTTATGTAGTTATACCCTATGCCTGAGGCAGGTGCAATGCAAATGGATACACTACACGTTCCAACAGCCCAGAAAATGTGCGTAGTGCTGCTGTAAGTTGGCTGCTTCTTTTCTTGGCATCTTTCCTGAAATAGCAAACCAAAACATTTCTCTTCGTAACAAGAAGTGCTTTGTGTTGATGAGAACTCGGGGTTGTCTGTCTGCAGGAGTATATCTCAACACATTTATTTGACCTTAATAAACCAAGGTGAATTGTTTCTATATCTACCTCATAAGGATGACATGCACCTTATAATTCAACCCAATAAAAATAAATATCACTCTCCAAACTCCCACAAATCATTTTGTTTGCCTTTCAAAGAGAACTCAGAAGTTTTGAATGAAAAGATTTCTCATGGAACACTGTACATTTCATCACAAAATGCACGACTATTTGAGAAATGAAGAAAAGTCTAATAATTAGCATAATGATCAGGTAAGTGGAAAATACTTAGGGTATGAAATTATATATTTGCTAGGACTATATGCACAGTAACTCCAGAGTTTCCTGAAGCTATAGATGCCTGATGTTTCAGAGGAAATACAAAACAAACTATACATCCAAGCCATATCAGTGTGCAGTCAGCATTTTCATCTGAACTAAGTGTTTAAGAACCTGGGGTATAATTATATACAAATTAATTAGCAAGCCCTCGTTTTATGACTCATGTCAGGAATTCTCATTGCCAATGGGGACTCATAAAAATACATTTTGTAGTTCTAAAATGAAATTAAAAATTTATAATTTGGGTTCATAATTCTGTTTGTACCCTGGATTCAGCATTTGTTGTTGTAGATGCTCCCTAAAAAAATGCAATAATCAATTTTTCTTTTAGAGACTTCCCTCATGAAAAAATTTAAATAGAAAATTAAAATATTCCCTAACTACTTTTCTATATAAATATCTGATATTAAATCTAACCTAATTTCAGATTTTAAAAAAAAACCTCTGGAACATTAATTTTCTAAAGTATGCTCATAACTTTTTGGATATTACTTAGGATATTATATATAGTATGTGGGCATGCAACTTAAAATAAATCCTAAGTGGTTTATGTACTTTTCATAGGCTTTCCAGATGCACAAAATATTTTTGCAAGACAGAAGACTTATTAACACTTATTTTCTCATTAAAATGGCAAAGATTTATAAGATGATGCAAAATTTGCCTAATGAGTCCGTTCGACTTAAGTCCTAAAGACATTAAATTGAAAATCAAGAGGCTAATATTAAATACGTAATACAAGAGGCAAAATAACTAAAACATTGCTTTCTAAGTGTGGCTCCACGGAAGTGTGGACTGCAGGTAATGGTGGCACAAAAGATCTGAAGAGCAAAGCTTCACACAAAATAAACTGCCAGGTTAAAAACGGAGGATGCTCTTTTCCATCAATTTACTACAACTCGGAAGAATGCTTGGAAATATCTGCTTTCCAAGCTAACCATTCATTCATCTGTTTCTTCAACAAGCTTCAGATTGAACAGGTGCAGATGGATGGGAGAAAATGAAATAGCACAAGAAGAAAAGGAACTTTTGTCCTGAAGAGTTGTGTGTTTTCCATCTAATTGGAAGAGAACATGCAGAGTTGAAACAATTAAGAAACAAATTTATTTTCAGAGGGTCTTCTAAAAAAGAGCATGGGTGTTTAGAGACACTCAGAAAATCAACATTAAGGAAGAAACTGAAATGTGTACAGGTGATTAATTTACTGAAGATAAAGATCCCTTTTTTGACCCAGACAACAAATAATATATTGAATGCACATTAATCTCTTATCAGACTTACTCTACAACTCACTCATCTTTGTACCGTTTCTAGTAAAACTGCCACATATTTACCCCAGGAAAGCACCTCACCTTCAAAGCCAAGGTAAAAAGTTTCTCCTGACACTTGTTCATAAGCATCACTGGCTGCAGGACAGACTTAGGATTGGTTAACCCCAGTTCCTGGGAATTTAGACGACAGCCATAATGGGGCAAAATAATCGGTTGCTAGTTATCAACATCCAGTTGCAGGTGTGACAAGTACGCCACTCAGTATTCCTAAACGAAGAGTGTGAAGAGTGAAATGTGGAAAAGACCACAGTAATCAAGCTTAATGATCTAGTAAGAGAAGTCAAGAGGCAAAGCGACATGGTCATTACTCAAGGACTGGGATGAATCCCAACAAAGGTAACCATTGAAAGTAAGAAGAAAACCTGGCATAGACTGTAACTGTGTACAGACGACACACACACAGACACACATAGGAGCTTCTTCACAGGAAAATAAATAAACATTAGTTCAGATTGTCCTAAATTACAGTGATTCTATCTAGGTGGATTACTACACTGGGTTACTATCATTGATGGCCTCTTGGGCTTTGCTCTTTTCTTTCCTTCTTTTTTTTTTTAATTTTTATTTTGAAATTGTGGGGTACAATTCAGGGTTAGGTATACAAATGTTCATTGTGCAGGTACCCTTATTGATGAGGTGTGCCCCCCCTTTCCCAGGTGGATATCAACTACTGTCAATCCCAGCTACCCACCCCCATCCCCCAACCCCCTCCCTGCAGTTTCCCACTACTTTCAATCCCTTTTCGACAGTAATACGGGAGTTGTTCAAGATCCACTTAAGAGCTCTTTAGATCTTTTGTGCCACAGTTACCGGCAGCCCACACTTCCATGAAGGCCACACTTAAAAAGCAATAAAGTAAATTTTCAAAAAATGTTTAAGTCATTTTGCCTTTTGCATTACTCTTTTTAATACTAACCTCTTGATTTTTAATTTAATGTGGTTAGGACTTAAATATGACCCTCTAGGGTGACTCCCAAACTGTGAAACATTTTTTTTTTTGGTTTAATTTTATAAGATTCTATATGAAATCTACAAATGTATCAATTGCAAAGAGAAACAATAAACAATGACAGGACTAGCTAGCATGTTTATCGTCTTTGAATATTATTCCACTCAGAAGGGCACAGACGGTATAGTGGATCAATCCTAAACTGTGTAAGACTCTGAAGCCCTTTAGCCAGAGTCCAAAGAAAGCAATAATGCTGTTATAGGCTTAGTAGACATATTTTGACAACTCAACTCGACCACAGGCTGTAAACTAAAACTCTATCCATTTTTTACCAAACCATGGATAAGGGATAGTCACTATTTCGTTTTCTTATTTCTGCATTATGGTGAGAGTCATAGAATAACACAGGTTTTCTGTGTGTGTTCTGGGAAAGATTTCTTCCTTTACCATCTTCCTAGTTACACAAATATGATCTCAGCATGTTTAATGTTAGGAAGGCGTTCATTCTGTGGCAGGAGAGAGGGACATAGTCCACATACATCATTCTGGTCTTATGTTATCTTTCAAGTTGAGTATCAAATACTCACCATCCTGGGATAATTACTGTTCTCGGTGGTACTAACTCATTCTCCTCAATAAAAACACAGTCAGCGTGGCCCGTAGAAGGATGCATTGCCCAATGATGTCTGTGCATTTTTAATTCGTTAAAACTCTACATTAGGAACGCAATCATTCTCCTTCTTAACATACGATAAATTAAGTCTTAGAGCTCAGGGAAATAATGAACTGACACCATATTTTTGTCTGATAAGTGATGTATCATCGTACCTCTATCTTCAAGAATCCTGCCACCTACCCCTCAAAGTCAGGAAGAATCTTCTGTCTAGCCAGAGATCTGCCCTGCTGTAATATTCTTTTGTTCTTCTAGGAAATGATCCTTTGTCATTCATGAAACGCAATGTAAATCACAGGGAGGGTCAATGCTTACTAATTGTCCATGACTAAAGCTCCATATAATGTCTAGTGACATAGAGAATTCCAAATAATGTCTCATCTCTCAGTGAAAAATGCGCTAATCAAATATACATTAAAGGAGACCTGCTTTTTAAGAGCACTAGGGTTAGCATCAACTGCTGCTGAGAAGGTTCTTCTCAAGTGTGAAATATGCTACTGAATTAGCTGTAAGTGCATTGTTTAGGGAAAGGTCGTGCTTTGAACATGGGGGGCGGGAAACAAAGGCATAGCTTCCTTTCTGCCTCCTTAGTTGACCTTTCCTAAAAAATATTTATGTTCCATTTCCTCTGCACCAGTTTTTCATAGAATCTAGTGAAGAACATAAAGAATTTAGGGGAAAAATGAGACGACTCAGGGAAAATAAGTAGCAGTTTTCTATTATTACATCTCCTCTCAAAAATGTGTTCCATGCCTTCTGGTTGATGGTTCTTTAGGAACTGTTAAGAAACTTTTAGCCATGAATCAGAACACAATTGGGGTGCTAACAAGTGTCTTGAATATGATTCTGGACCCTCAGGAAGCCCCAGGGTGAGATGTTTTCTCAATGACGGGGGAGCAAAGAAGTAGGAATCACCAGTATCGGGGCTAGTCAGCTTCCCCTTGGCTCTGTCTCCTTTACAGGGAAACAGGGACAAATGAAGACAAACCCAGGATCTGCCACCCAGATCTTGTGTACCCTGCAGATATTTCCACAAAAGCATTCCTCTGAAGGCTTGCTTGTAGAGATGTTGCTTAAAAGTTACTAGAAAACGTATATTGAGCCTTATTATAAAGCGAAGTCTTTGCCTGCAACTCTTAAAAGAAACCAGTCAAGTACTTTTCTCCATCCTCAAAACTTTTCCCAAGGTCTTATTCTCCAGAATCTATTTTCTGATCCCTAGGCTATCGGTCGACATCCCTTTTACTTATGTCACCCCCGTTTTGAGAAAGCCAAAACTCATGAAGAATCAAGTGTGCCTGTTTCCCTACACAAATCCTTCCATGCAATGATTTTGTCTTATGTCACCTCCTCTGCACGGAAGGCACATACATTGTCAGCATAGCCTATAGTGCAACTCAATTTCTGCATTTGCTCCAGGCAAACCTGGACACTGCCTGTCCTGTTTTAACAATAATCCTATATAGCAATAATTAATCCGTGCTTCTCTCCGCCACGTTGAAGACATGAGGCACCATGTGAGTATTCATGATTAACATTTATTAGTATGCCTCCTCCTTACCAGCAGCTCAAGTTTTCCCTGTGCTGCCTATTATCACCAAATTCTTTCTTGAAAATTCTTTACAAACATGAACGAATTAATGATAACTATAGCACGTCAGTACAGTATATAAAGGAGTCTTCAACAAAGGAGACAGAGAAAGTAGTCTTATTAGTTACACATTTCGAAATTTAAGTGCACGAAGAAAAAAATCATCGTATTTTACAAAAGGCTGAAAGAAGGAAACACAAAGGAATCTTTTAGCAGGAATATTTGTGACTGGAGCCAACTTCTAGAAGAGAAGGTGAAATAATTCCCTGAAACTTTCAAGTCACAGCTTGATGGGCACTTCTCTGAGGCACTTAAAGGATGGATAGAATAGAAAGGAAGATGAGGAGAACAAATACAGTGGGTAAGGTGAAGTCTTATAGTGGATGTCAGGCATTGAAAATAAGCCATTGGGTCCCATAGCTGCACATCTCTTACTCCAACGGCTTCATGTCTTGGAATAAAACATTCTGTTCTCCCAGAACACACCAGGCCAGATGAGCAGTTTCACGTCTGCTTCAAACGATCAGAGAGTGAATTATCACACTACCCTACCACCAAAGTAAATGCTTAATTCTGTCATATACACCATTGATGTCAGGTGAGTGTTTTCATTTAGCCTGAAAGAACAAAACTTCAAAACTAAAAGGATTTCTAAAGTATGACCTAAAGTATCAGATCCGTCCATGTGCACTGAATTGTACATGCAAGCCTTGACAAGTAATATGCCCTCTGTCTAGAAGACAGTTGCAACCATTTTAAGACAGCCAACCATTTTAAGTAAAATTTTCCATTCCATAATTATGTTGTAAACTGGCATTTTCTTCCAGAAAATGTGATTCATTGTATAAATGTTACAAAATTGATCAGGAAAATAATTGAAAAGAAATAACATTTTTTACATTTCTGTAGACATTAGGCAAAAAAAAAAAAAGTAAAGCAAAGCGATGTCACAAATATTACTTTATGAAAACTCTTCAGTATGGACCAGTTCTGCTAAGCCTTCTTAAAATTGACTGTAAGAAAGTTTTAACAGAAGAAACATTGTTCTTTTCTTGGTAAGACTCGCTCTTAATAGACATAATTCGCTGCTCTAGGACTTAGAGCAGCATTCAACATTAGAGTACCAAATTATCATTGCTGAGTCTATATGAATAAATGTACCCAGGAATAATCTTCAAAGGCCAAATGCAGAATATGAGGCCATTTTCGCTGAGCCTTTGCTCTCAAGGTAGCTTAAGACAGAGTCAGTTAAGTCAGTACTTTCTAGAAACTTTAAAATTACAGCTTGGTATGGACTTCTCTTAGACACGTTCATGGCTTGTCTGCACTGCCTGTTGATGTAAAGAAGATCAGCTTTGTTCAGAGTCATGATAAGTGGTTATAATGTGAATGTTGCTCCTTCCTTATACCGGGGTTCTAAGGCAAGGTGCAACGAGTTGGGTGCTTAAATGCTCAGTAGAGATGGAGGAATGCGGAAGGTATTCTGTCATGGTCTACGCCATGCAAATTCAGATAGCACTCATAAGACAAATGTGGCCAGAGGTATGGCCCTTAAGAAGGCATGTGATTGATGACATGCTGCTAACCTTTCCCAGCCTCAAACAGTAACCCTTTCTTCTGAGCTCCAAGGCCAACAGAATGTACCACTTTTGAGTGACACATATTATTTAATTTGACCAATAAGCTTATGACACATTGCAATTTTTAGCCTGACTCCTTAAAACATAACTTTATTTATAAGGAGCTTTGTTTAGGAAATGTTAATGTACTAGGTAAGTCACCCACCTTTCTTACTGTCTGCAACACAACTGATTTCACGATCACCATCTCTAGCCGCTTCATAATTTTATATTCCTCGCTACCCTTAAGAATTGGAACAGTATTGACTTATTTGCTCTATGAGAGGGGATCCCCCCCAAAAGAAACTGAATTTTTTAAATAAAAGCGTATTTATTCTTGCATGTTAAATTTCAGCCACTTTCAAAGTATTCTCCACATGGTACAATACACCTATTAAGATGCTTTTTCCACTGCCCAAAGGTTGCTGAGCTCATCAGTTTTGATGCCTTTTAGTACTTCTGTCGTCTTTTTGTTTCACCGCTTCCACATCAGCAAAATGTTTCGCTTTAAGGACTTTGTTCATCCAGGGAAACAAACAAATAAAAAGTCGCTTGGGGTGACAGTGGGTGAATATGGAGGGTGGGGCATGGGGGTCATGTCGTTTTTAGTTAAAAACTGCTGAATACTCAGCACGGTATGGACAGGTGTGTTGTCACAGTGGAAGAACCAGTCACCTGTTTGCCATAACTCGGAATGTTTCTTCCGCAATCCAGACTTCCAGACAAAACCTTTCATTGACCGTCTGACCTGAAGGAACAAGCACTAAGGGTACTACAAGGGGCCTGCCCTCCCAACGTTTCCTCGGGGTTTTTCCTGGTTCCTCGCTCTCCTCTATCCAGGTTGAAAAATGCCAAAACAAAAGTAAACTCATTTGACTTTGAGCTTCATTTCACACGTTTGGGTTGAACTCTGAATTGCTGTTGATGGGATATGTTACTTTCAAATATATTTCTATCTCAACGTGAGAAAATGATCAAAAGAAAGTCTGTAGCTTAGTCTTTTGTAAAGCTGTGCTTATTTACTATCCATTCACTTGTCTAATATGTATTCATTCCTAACCCTATGCACTGCTGTGAACGAAAGTTGTTGTCATGGTTTGTGCACATGTACATGCATAGCTTGGTTCTACCACTAAATCACAAATTCCTGAAGGGTCTGGGTATGACTATATATTTATTGCTTTTGAGCTAGGTGTTCATCCCCTTGTTCATTTAACAAAATCATTCATATATTCCTGCTGCAAATCTATAGTTAGCCAGCCAATCATCAGCCAGATGTACTGTCTTAGAAAATGCTAACAATATTCATATGGATAAGATAGGATCTCGCCCTCAGAGAACTCAGAATCGAATGAGCATAACAGACATGTGAATAATTGCTTTATAGTGAAAAAACACAGTCATTAATGCAATCAACGTCATCATGACATTAATACACTGAAGCAAGAACAGATATCTCTGTTTCAGAAAGTTTAGGAAGGTTTCTCAGAGAGTTTGACATTGGAGGTGGGCCTTGAAGATGAAGCAGAGATTCAACGGGCAAGAAGAGCTAAGAATGGCTCTCAAAAATTATGATGCTGTGAGACGTACCAGTAGTTGGATCATAAGAGGTGAGGTCGGATAAAGGATAAGGGGAAAGCATGGGAATCTCATCCTGGGCTACATGATGTTGGGTCTGCTCTTCCCACGCTCCTGGTGGGAAAATGATATGAACCAGTATAAATGAGAAACAGGGCATCCTTTTTGTGGAGATGAAGGAAATACATGTGTATTCCATGTCTATATCTAGAAAACAATATACAAGCCCCGTGGAAAACGGACTTACATAGATCCTATCCGAATCACCTCTAACTGCCGTTGTGTTATGAATGAAAGTCTTTGTTTTGTGGTATTTGAATGTGTGTGCGCTCCGCTGGGCTCTCCTACTAAATGGCAGATTCTTGAAGAGTCTGGATATAAGACCATATACTCTCCTTCTTCGTATTCTTACAGCCTCGATTTTGGCGTTCTGTGCATAGTAGATACCGAATAATTATGTACTAAAAGAAGATGTAATCACACAAGTGTATAGTCTAATTGAAGAGACAACATTTATATACATAAAAACTTAAATAACAATGCCAAGGATGTCACAAAGCAGATATAATGGAGTGCCAAAGGAATAACAGAGGCAGCGACACATGAGCTTCTGATGGGAGGAAAAACACAAAGGAGGAAGAAACAAATTTTTCCTTGAGGAATGAATCAATTTTTGAGATGAGAAAAGAGACCCATAGGTGTAAGTAGCTCTAGAATAGCTGAATGAAAATCAGGCTCATTTAGCATCACTTTAAAAACTCTGCTAAGAGAAGGTGCACCATGGGACCAAAGTTGTGAAAGCCACCCCCTGCTAAGCAGTGTCAAACAATCAGCTCTGTTCTCTTTTGTTATTAATGCAGGCACCCCCCAGAGTTAAAGAGCACCCCTCCAATCAATGCTATTGCTTAGAAAGGAAGCCAGAGGAGCTATTGATGAGGCCTTGCAACTCAGCCCCATGACTTAAAAACAAACAAATTGCCTCAGCCTGTAATCCCACGCTTTGGGAGGCTGAGGTGAGTGGATTGCCTGAGCCCACAGGTTCGAGACCCGCCTGGACAACTTGGTGAGACCTCATCTCTACAATAAATAAATAAATAAAAATTAGCCGGGCGTGGTAGCGCTTGCCTGTAGTTCCAGCTACTTGGAAGGCTGAGGCGGAAGGATCGCCGGAGCCAAGCAGGTTGAGGCTGCAGTGACCAGGAGCAAGCCACTGCACTCCAGTCTGGGCAACAGAATGAGACTCCAACTCAAAAGACAAACAAACAAACAAATTAAACACCTCAATTCGAATACATAACTATTTTAGCCATTCTTTTCATAAGAAAGCATTTTTCCTACATTTTTACATGAGATGGGTAGATATTCCACATCCAGCATCATCAGGTGGGTCCAGAGCCATCGAGAATTAACAGATAGTTTGTTAACGGAAAGCAAATACAGGTGCAGAGGCTTAATTTGAAAACAAAATGGCGGACCTTGAACAATTATCATAATACTATGAGAAGGGGACTGGCGGTCATGGGAAACTGCCAGGGGAGGGGGTGGGGTTGGCAGTTGAGGGAAACTGCCAGGGGAGGGAGGGGCTCACCTCATCAACAAGTGTGCCTGCATAATGAGCATTTGTATACCTAACCCTGAACTGTACCCCACATCTTCAAAATAAAACAAAAAATTTAAAAGAAAATTATACCAACTCAAAGATGGAGAGACAGAGTTCATACCACCGTCAAGCCCTACCGGCAAGGTTCTGTAATTATCCTAATCACCACCACCATGGGCGTAGGGGCCTGAGTCTTACACACAGCTATAGCAACTGTGGTCAGCACCAGCAACAGCCCATGTTAGAATCCCAAGGAAACAAATATATGTCTAGGGTAGAACGCTAATGACAGCTCATCACATGAAGGAAAAAGGAAAGAGAAAAGGCCAACAGCAAAAGTGAGATGCAGCCCTTTACAGCAAAGGTTCCCTATGAAGCACAGCCATCGAGACACAGAGCAGCGATGGATTTACACGCCCTCAGCAAGGGTGGAATCACTTACGCAGTCAGCGAATGTTCCCCAGGTGCGTCCTGTGACTGAGGACCAATTCTAGGGAAGAGGTCACCTGCACATGAATGAGTGGAGAATGCCACAGAGGCCATACAGGTAGATACTACGAGCCAGTTCATCTCAGTGTTGTGTCCAGAATGTAGCCTCTGATTCCCTGGGAACTTAGAAATATACATTCCCAGAACATTGAATCAGAAACCCTAGGAGTGGGGCTCAGAACTCTGTGTTGAACAAGCACACCCTCCCCCAGGCAAATCTGTTGCACGCTCAAGTTTGAGAATCACTGCTATAAACATTGATAAAACTTAAGGAATACGTATACATAATTCCTTGTGATTACCACCATTCAGCCCAGTAACCTTTTTTTTTATTCTAGAGGAAAATACCTTTCTATACACAGCAATTTATTAATTAATAAATTCAATCTGGCAAGCATGTATCGAGTACCTAGGATATGCTTGGTATTGTTCTGGGCATTGGCCAAGAAAAAGTTAACAAAACGCAAGCCCTTTGAGGATTACTATAGCCTAGTGAGACAAATTCATCTTTGCCCATGCCTCCGTTTTCCATTCCAGGCCTTTGTTTCATATGTTTTTAGTTACTGTTCATTAAATTGAGATGACCCATCAGTTATGAAACAACTGCTTGCTTCAACTTATTGATTTTAAATGAAAATGTACCAGTGTTTATCATTCATTACAATGGAATGCACCATTCTACTTTATTGAAACTTCCCTATAATGAAATAAAAAGGCAACCGCTCCGTGGATTAAATGTTAATCCCAACGAGAGTTGTAAAAGCTACAGGAATTAATATTGAACTGCAGAGCTTTTTCCTAACAAGGGACAGGGATGCCCTGATCACCTCAGGACTAAATCATGGGGCGACTTTCAGGAGCCAACAATCGTTTATTAATTAACCTAGGAGTCTCCCTCGCTTAGGAGTCACAAATGAGGTTTGGAGGAACCAGCAGGCAGATCCCAAAGCTGAAAATAAGGACTCTGGGAGAAAGCCAACTGTCAGGTGGATGGGATGGAGCCCCAAGTGTCGACTTGTTTTCCAATTTGCTAGGCTTGGGGACCATGTCTTTTCAGCGGTAGCAGTGGGTTCCGCCAAGACTGTTTTATCATTATTGAAGTTCACAAATCAATAGATGGGGCTTTTTTGCCCAAAACAGATAAAAATGGCTAAATCCAATAATTTACAAATGATGGCGGCATTTATTTTCTTTTTTGCTTTAGAGGTGAATACATAGGGAACCCCGGGAAGGGCTTCAGTTTCCCATCAGCCTCAGTCCCGGTGCTTGCTTTTGAGACAGTCTTGCTCCTGGGCCCATCGAGAAGAAGCCTTTTGCTTTCTCACCATGCACTGAAAGCTGGTCTCCTCATTCTTGGCAACTAATAAGGACTTAGGAAGCATGGCTCGCCTGGAGCTTAACATTATCCTGACTTACATGAATTTGTAGCAATGACTAAAGAACTCTGGTTTGCAGAAGAGATTGCATTAAAAAAATAGATATCCAGGAAGGAATCAGTGTAGATGATGGAAATGAAAGGCCTTTGAGTTCAGGAGAAGCTGTAACCTATCACAGATGTGATGTCCAGAATCTAGGAGAATAACTAGTTCTGATTTGCCAAGAAGGTGGATACTAGGCTCAGAATGGGTTGGACTTAGATATTTGGGCAGAAAAGTCTGAGAAATCTCAGTTTGACTGGCTTCTAACTGGAACTGGAATCTGCTTAGAATCACAGAGAGAGTCTGTGCCCTTATAACTGGGTCACCCCAACTAATTCATTTCCTCCTGACTACATTACTGGCTTGATTATATTTGGCTCTCCTGAAGGGATGAGAAGACACATGTTATCAACTCTGAAGCAGCAGAAAGTTTCTTCATCCATCTGATGACAGCTGCAAAAGCTCACAGCCCACTGAGCCACACAAAAACAAACCCATACCCAGCAATACTACAGGCAAAGCCTCGGTCTTTTCTCTCTAACGGAAACAGCCCACTGCTTGTCTGAGTGGCTTTGTGACCATAATTGCTGGGTGGATAATAGTATTATTGTCTTCAGACACAATAAATGCCCCCTTTACAAGCCAGTAGTAGATTTTGATCTCAACATCAAAATACTCCGTGGTGGTCTACATTTCACTGTGTTCCCCGGAACCTCCCTGCCTTTAATTGTGGTGTTAGTCTTCTGAAAGCTCAGGTTGGCAACCTCGGTGAACAGAAAATAAATACAAAGAATTGTTGTCTATTTAACTGCATCAGTGGCTTTGGCTCACACCGTGGATAGATGCTACAGGGTGCTGTTTTTCCCTTTCTCATTTTCCTGTTTATTTTATTTCTGATGACTTACCCGCAGGCTGTGTGTCTGGGACTTGGAAGGGAGAATAGTCTCTTTCTCAAAGTGAGTTGCCAATCTGTCAGATATCCCCGCAGCTCTCAAAGTTTTTCATTAACTATTTTTTCAGATAAACCTTCACTTGCAACAGCTCATTTTAGCTGCTCTCTGTTTGATGCCATTGGCTCCAGTCCAAACCTTAGGTTAAAAACAATGTATTATTAGGGCTCCTGGAGCTTCCCTGAAAACAGAGTTCCCTGGGAAACAGTATCCATTGGACTGAGACTTGCACAGGTGTTCATCGTTAGGATGAGAGTCTGGGAAGCTGCAGGAAATAATTCCTAAGGGCCTGACCTCCCAAACCTGTTGCTCATTGACTCTGGCTTTTTTTAAAAATGTAGAAGTAGCAAGGAGAATTATTCCAAATCTGAGGCCTGATGAAGTGGCTCATACCTGTAATCCCAGCAATTTGTGAGATGGAGGTGGGAGAATCACTTAAGACCAGGAGTTCGAGACCAGCCTGGGCAACATAATGAGAACTCAGTCTCCACCAAAAAAAAAAAAAAAAGAAAGAAAGAAAGAAAATTTAAAAATTAGTTGGATATGGTAGTGTGCGCCTGTTATCCTAACTACTCGGGAAGCTAAGGCCAGAGGGTCGCCTAAGCCCCTAATTTTGAAGCTGCAATGAGCTCTGATTGTGCCACTGCATGCCAGCCTGGGCGACAGAGACCCTATCACAAATAATAATAATAATCCCAAGTCAGTTGCAAACAATATTCAAGTCAAATCCGAGGGCTAATGTCATTTAACACAGAAAGACAAGGATGCCTTGAGGATAGGAGTAGAGACTTATTTGGATGAAGTTTTACGGGTGGCAAGGCACAGAGATGAGCCTCTCAGGCTATGTCTGTTGTTTTTAGGCTCATAGATGGGGAATTTAGCCAATGAGGACTTATTTTATGCTTATCATGAAATTACCCGCAGGTGGGGTGCTATGTGCCACAAAGCAAGTCTGGTGTGGATTTAGAAGTATGCTATAGATGGAGAGCGCAAACACACATTTAGGAAACAACACATGCGGAAATCACGAAACACGTATCTGAAAGAGATCTTCAAGGTAACCTAGTCCAATAATTCTCAATCCTGGCTGCATATAAGAATCCAGGTAATTGGTCTGTGGTTGGGGCTCAGCCATGAGATTGCTTAAAAATTCCCTCAGGTGATCTTAATGAGCACTTCAGTTTGAAAAACACTTTTCTGGAACAGTGTTTCTAGCCTAACTTTGTGTTCTCCATGTTGACATGTTTTAGAATTTCCTGAAGAGTTTTTCAAAACATTGATCCCCGGACCTTAGCCCCAGACAATGTGATTTAGTAGGTCTTGGCTTAAAGCCATGATTTACACTGTGGTTTAAGCCCATGATTTATAACAAGCTCTTGGTGATACTGGCATGGGTAGTCAGGGGACCAAACTCTTGGATCCACATCTGGGCCAATGATCCTCAAACTTGATTGTGTATGGATGTAGAAATAATACACAAGTAAAAACAATTGGATTGGTAGGCCCCACCTCTTGAAATACTGATTCAATGATTTGCATTTTCACAAGTTCTCAGGTGGTCCCACACTCTGAGAACCAGTGACCTAGGTCATTCAAGAATGAGGAAGTACATTTTAAAACCATCTGAAGTGCTTTTTCAAATTATATCTGCATCATCCCTTCTGCTTTCCATGAGATTCCATATGATCCAGTTTGAGAATTATTGATAGAGTGAACCTCTGTTATGAGCGGGCGTGTCATCTTTTCATTTAACAGTTAAAGATATTAAGGTTTGGAATGGCAATGACTCAACATGACCACACAGATAATGGGAGCAGACCTGGGGTTGGAGCCTGGTATACATCTTATCTCATAGTAAAAGCCCTGATGCGGGTTTTAAGGACAGAAAGAGGGAAGACAGTGGGTAGAAGACTAATTTCATCACTTATTAACTTGACCAAGCCCTGGTCTGACTTTACCATAGAGAACTGAATGAAAGGTAAACAACCTCTATTGTGAAGAACAATTATAACATTTGTTTAAGGTTGGAAAAAGACCCTAAAGGGAGATGGCATTGCAGTCTTCCTCCTAGATCTTCACTCCAGAAGCAGGGTGTTCCTGGCATTGCATAGTTTGATTCCAATTCTGCAAAAGACTTAAAGATGGTGGACAACTTTACGGCCTTCCCATCTTCAAATCTTATGATCTTGTTCTTTTTCTATTTCTATAAACCAAAACTGACTTCACTGTGTTATTTGAGCAAATGGAGCTTACCAAAGTAAATAACGTACCACCACCAAGGACAGCAGGGCGTGACAGACGAGCATGAATGGCAATATTGTAACAAGC